>JAPDNY010000004.1:8387653-8637653 GCA_029375565.1 Gekko gecko
TCCTCTTCCTCCTCCTCCTCTTCTTCTTCTTTCTCTTCCTCCTCCTCTTCTTCTTTCTCTTCCTCTTCTTCCTCCTCCTCTTCTTCCTCCTCCTCCTCCTCCTCCTCTTCTTCTTCCTCCTCCTCCTCTTCTTCTTTCTCTTCCTCCTCCTCTTCTTCCTCCTCCTCTTCCTCTTTCTCCTCCTCTTCCTCCTCCTCTTCTTCTTCCTCTTCCTCCTCCTCTTCTTCTTCCTCTTCCTCCTCCTCTTCCTCTTCCTCCTCCTCTTCTTCTTCCTCTTTCTCCTCCTCCTCTTCTTCTTTTTCCTCCTCCTGTTCTTCCTCTTCTTCTTCCTCTTTCTCCTCCTCCTCCTCCTCTTCTTCCTCTTCCTCCTCCTCCTCCTCTTCCTCTTCTTCTTCCTCCTCCTCCTCCATTTGTTTGGGTTTAATTGGGGGGGACACAGAGGAGGAAATAAATATGTCAGAACTGGAGACTGATGAGCAGCTGTACCCTTAATTTAATAGTTTCTAAATGAGACCCTTCCCGGTTGTGTGTCTCTAGCAGCTGCTACTCAGGTATGCACGGACGTGTCAGTAGATTGGGTTGCCAACATCCAGGCGGTGTCTGGAGATCTCCTGGGATGACAATTGATCTCCAGGCAACAGGGATCCGTTCGCTTGGGGGGGGGAAATGACCACTTTGGAAGGTGGGCTCTGTGGCATTAAACCCCCACGGAAATCCATTCTCACCCCAGACCCCGCCCTCCTCAGGCTCCGCCCCTAGTATCTCCAGGTATCTCCTGATGTGGAACAAGCCCTAGACGGTGGGAAAGTGAACAGGCTTGAGCCCAAGCAGGCGGGTTGGTGCCCTCAGTAGCAGAAGAAGAGAGAAGAGATTGGATTTATACCCCTTTGCCCTTCACTACCCAAAGGAGTCTCAGAGCGGCTGACAAACTCCTTTCCCCTCCCCTCCCCACAACAGACACCCTGTGAGGTGGGCGGGGCTGAGAGAACTCTGACAGAAACTGCTATTTTTCCGGAACAGCTCTTGTCAGAACTATGGCTTGCCCAAGGTCACACCAGCAGCTGCAAGTGGAGGAGGGGGAATCTATCCCAGTTCTCCCTGGTTAGAGTCCATGCTCCCAACCACTACACTAAACTGGCTCTCCCTGCACCAAACTGAAGAAGAGATTGGATTTATACCCCGCCCTTCATTATCCAAAGAAGTCTCAGAGTGGCTGACAATCTCCTTCCCTTCCCCTCCCCGCAACAGACACCCTGTGAGGTGGGTGGGGCTGAGAGAGTTCTCTCGAGGACTGCCCTTGAGAGGACAGCTCTGAGAGAACTTGTGACTGACCCAAGGTCACTCCAGCAGCTGCATCTGGAGGAGTGGGGAATGAAACCCGGTGCTCCCAGGTTAGAGTCTGCTGCTCTTAACCACGACACCAGACTGGCTCTCAGTAGTCTGTCGTCCATGTCCATGGGCAGTGTGGGAACTGCAGCTGGGCCTGGGAAGGGTGGAGGCAGTTATGTGGAGAAGAGCGGCGTTGTTCCTGCCTTCGTGACACAAAACCAGCTTTCTCAGCGCTGTCAGCGCTGTCTCTCCAGGCTCTCCAAGGCTCTTTTTCATGCCTGGCTTCTTGAGATCTTTTATTGTCGGGGCTTGAGCCTGAGAGAGACCGTCTACATGCAAAGTGGGGACTCTGCCACCCCTCTAGACCAAGTTCCACCTCCTGAAGTGGCTTCCCTTTCTTCCTGCAAAAGACCCATCTCTTGAGCCGGGCGGAGTATAAATCCAATCTCCTCGTCTCCTCCTCCTCCTCCTCCTCTCCTCCTCCTCCTTCTCTTCCTCCTTGCCTCATCATTCCTCCCCAGATCACGCCAGTCTCCCATTTTTCTCTCCAGCCCTAATTCCCCCCACCCAGGACAACTCACAATGAAGGGACGTGCCAAAGGGACATGCTTAAATGATTTTGCACCACTACATCACAGGCAGAAATTAGGGAACCTTTACCTAGGTGGCAGTGAAGCTATACCTGTTGAGCGTCAGCTCTCGAAACGTGGAAATGAAATCCTGCGGGGGGGGGGGGGAGATGGCAGTCCTTCTCCAGGGCCTCATATACCTGTCACAGATGCCTTGTTCCCGAAGCAAAATGGAATCCAGACCCAGTTCAGCTGTCCAAGGTTTCCTAGTTAGAAGAGTGGAAATATCGAAAGTGATTCCTGGTTGTGACCAAATTCAGTCACGCCTGCTGCCTAAAACAGCCTGTGAAGAGACATGTTTTTTCTTTAGAGGTTGAAATGAGCAAAACTTTCACTTTGTGTTTTAAAAAGGTCCCCACCCCCCGCCCGGGCAGAGAACAAGCAGGGAGGTGGAAGTCAGATAAAAGGAAGTCCTTCACCCAAAGAGTGATTAACACATGGAATTCACTGCCGCAGGAGGTGGTGGCAGCTACAAGCATGGAGAGTTTCAAGAGGGAATTAGATAAACATCTGGAGCAGAAGTCCGTCAGTGGCTATTAGCCACAGGGTATAGATGGGAACTCTCAGTCTTGGGCAGGTGGTGCACTCTATTCTTGGTGCTGGGGAGGGGGCAGCAGTGGGAGGGGGCTTCTAGTGTCCTGGCCCCACTGCCGGACCTCCTGATGGCATCTGGTATATTTTGGCCGCTGTGTGACACAGAGTGTTGGACTAGATGGGCCATTGGCCTGATTCAACATTGGCTTCTCTTATGTTCTTATGTCAGTCAATGGCTTTCCAGGCTCACCTCAGCTACCTCTTAAGAAATGCTAATAGGTCTAACTAGAGACAATAGGAGAGTCCAGTCCCTGTCTCCCCCGCTCTTCAAGCAGGGAACAGAGATTTGGAGGAATTAAACACTATTGCAAAGGTGGCCAAACTTGCTTGATGTAAAAGCCACATCAAATAAATGTCAGATGTTTAAGAGCCACAAGAGGTGAGCAAATATTACACACATGTTTTTATTGGAAAATATGCAAATTTGCTTTTCATTAGCATTAAATGAGACTGCCAGAAATAAAAACAAAAAAGGTAAAAGCAGAGTGATAATTATATTTATTTGTCCAATGATATTTATTTGTCTGAGAAAGAGAGAGAAAGAGAGAGAGAGGTGGAAAGAAAGAATGAAAGAGGTGGAGAGAAAGAGAGAGAGAGAAACAGAAACAAAGAAAGCAAATGGATGAGGGATGGGGAGAAAGAAAGGTGAAAAGAAAGAATTTAAAGTTAAGGTTGCTTTCTTTCTCTGCTCCTCCCCACCTCAAGCCTACACAGGGAGGGGAACACTGGCTGGGAAAGGGAAGACTGACTGGGGAGGCGTGCCTCCCTTTCACTTCCCCAGCCCCCCTGCCAGGAGCCACACAACATGTGTGAAAGAGCTGCATGTGGCTCCTGAACCAGTTTGGCCACCCCTGTACTAGAGAGACTTCAGGAAGGAACTCCAGGAAAAGCTTCCTTGACCTGGCCTGACCTGGTCAGTGGGTGGGGAAAAGAGAGGTGATAAAACTCAGGGGAGCGAGGAGGAAGGTCTCTTGGGTGCCGAGTCCATCAGAGCAGACAGAACTCTTAACTGAGGTCTGGAGGAGGCAGCCATGGACCATGTGCTGTCCTGGAGAGAAGGAGGAAGCCTCAAGATAATGAGTACTCTGTAGAGATCTGTAACTTCCTAAGCTAAAGGAGCTTGTCCTATATTTTAACATCTGATAGGGCATGAATAGAGAGAGGGACAGAGGAATTGTGTTTTACCCATATCCCTTGCTCAATCTGGTGCTGTGCTAAAAGTATGCTTGTGAACATTTTCTTTTTAATAAATACTTTATAACTTTAAATGCTGGTAGTGGTTCTCTGTACCACAGACCTCTACCATATTGGACAAGCTATTTTAAATGGAACACTAGGAGGAAGGCAGGAAGCTAGCAAGTGTCTGTTCCTCCAGGGGCACACAAGGCAGTAAACTGTCCCCATGTTAACCAAGAGCTGGGCAGTGGGAGACACGAAGGCAAGGCCTCAGAACTTGGAAGGGAAGCTGGGATCTCTGACCCTCTCTGCAGGCAATTCCTTACAAAGATCAGGTGGTGGCAGCGGTTTACCAAAGAGAGAGGAAAGCCTCTCCAGTTGCTGGGAAAACCTTGGAGGGCAAGGTGCAACAAAGTTTTATTCAAAGTGTGAGCTTCCGTGTGTACACGTACACTTCGTCAGTGAAATGGAATTTCAGATCATGGTTGTATGTATACAGGATGGGTTGTTAAAATTAGCATGCAAAATAATGAAGTGTTTACTAACATTAGTTGCTGTAGATTTTCCGGGCTGTCTGGCCGTGGTCTTGGCATTGTAGGGCCTGACGTTTCACCAGTAGCTGTGACTGGCATCCTCAGAGGTAGAACACAGAAAGAAGCACCGATTTTGGGATGGGGTTTGAAAGACCTGAATCAGACTGAGGAGACAAGAGAGGAAGTCCTATGACTGATGGACAATTTAAAAAATAATAAATCACCAGGCCCGGATGGCATTCATCCGAGAGTTCTGAAAGAACTCAAATGTGAATTTATGGATCGCCTTACATTACTATGTAATCTTTCTTTAAAATCTGCCTCCATTCCTGAGGACTGGAAGGTAGCTAATGTCACTCCCATCTTTAAAAAGGGCTCCAGGGGAGATCTGGGAAATTACAGGCCAGTCAGTCTGACCTCAATACCGGGTAAGTTGGTGGAAACTGTGATTAAGGAAAGAATGAGTAGGCACATTAATGAACAAAAACTATTGAGGCAGACTCAGCATGGGTTCTGTAAGGGAAGATCTTGTCTCACTAACTTGTTAGTGTTTTTTGAGGGAGTGAACAAACATGGTATATTTTGGCCACTGTGTGACAGAGTGTTGGACTAGATGAGAAATTGGCCTGATCCAACATTGGCTTCTCTTATGTTCTTATGGGAGTACTCTCTGTGTCAAGGTGATTAGAAAAATGGTAGGCAGATAATTTATATCTACCCTGGATATTAACAGATCAAAAGAATGGCAATCCGGGTTTCTGGTTATCATTTGTTTGGGTTCAACTTGGGCGGAGGGGAGCAACACAGGTAACAAATATGTCAGAACTGGAGACTGGTGTGCCCTGAATTGTGAGAATCCCATTCTTAGACCCCCATCCATTGGGGTGAACTTTACAGCATCTCAGCTTTGTAGAGTATTTTCCTTGTCCCCAAAACAGAGAATTACATTTAAATCTACCATTCCAAATTATATTGTACATTCAATTATATTCTTAATTGTTAAGAGTAGTAGACTGAGATTTATTTATTTATTTTTAAGTAACACTTTGCTCACTAGAACATTGCATTAACTGACAGAATCCTTTTCCTGGGGTGCAGTGTCATGTCAGAGATCAACAAGGTATTGCATTGCATTACAATCACTATTACTATTACAATCACGGTCACTATTAACAACAGAAACTAAAGACTGGGAGCCAGTTTGGTGTTGTGGTTAAGTGCGCGGACTCTAATCTAGGAGATCCGGGTTTGATTCCCCACTCCTTCACTTGCACCTGCTGGATGATCTTGGGCAAGCCGTAGTTCTGGTAAGAGCTGTCCTTGAAAAAGAGCCGTTTCTGTCAAAAGCTCTCTCAGCCCCCACCTACCTCACAGGGGGTGTCTGTTGTGGGGAGGGGAAGGGAAGGGAGTTTGTAAGCCGCTCTGAGACACCTTTGGGTACTGAAGGGCAGGGTATAAATCCAATCTCTTCTTTTCTTTTTCTTCTTATGATTTACTATTTCAACAAAATCAAAATATAGGAGATGTATAGTCCTTCTTGGTGAGAATACATATGTGAGGACTGAATGAGTTAGCATATGTAACGGGATAAGAAACCAATATCCCTTTTTGGTGTAATGGCTAAGTGTGCAGACTCTAATCTGGGAGAACTGGGTTTGACTCCCCACTCCTCCACTTGCAGCTGCTGGATGACCTTGGGCAAGCCATAGTTCTGACAAGAGCTGCCCTTGAAAGGGCAATTCTCGGAAGAGCTCTCTCAGCCCCACCTACCTCACAGGGTGTCTGTTGCAGGGAGGGGAAGGGGAAGGAGTTTGTCAGCCGCTCTGAGACTCCGAGTGAAGGGTGGGGTACAAATCCAATCTCCTCCTCCTCCTCCTCTTCTTCCTCCTCCTCTTCTTCCTCCTCCTCTTCTTCCTCCTCCTCTTCTTCCTCCTCCTCCTCCTCCTCCTCCTCCTCCTCCTCCTCTTCTTCTTCTTCTTCTTCTTCTTCTTCTTCTTCTTCTTCTTCTTCTTCTTCTTCTTCTTCTTCTTCTTCTGGTGTAGTAGTTAAGTGCGCAGACTCTTATCTGGGAGAACCGAGTTTGATTCCCCACTCCTACACATGCAGCTGCTGATGTGACCTTGGGTCAGTCACAAGCTCTGGCACAGCTGTTCTCTCAAGGACAGTGTCTGTCAGAAGTTCTCTCAGCCCCACCTACCTCACAGGGTGTCTGTTGTGGGGAGGGGAAGGGAAAGGAGATCGTCAGCCGCTCTGAGACGCCTTTGGGCAGTGAAGGGAGGGGTATGAATCCAAACTCTTCTTCTCTCTTCTCTCTTCTTCTTCTTCTTCTTGAAAGCTTAGGCCACAATAAAGTTCATTAGTCTTAAAGGTACTACTGGGCTTTTTACTATTTTCCAGCAACAGAGTAACACGGCTAACTCCTCTGGATCCAAGTCCTGGCAGGGTGTTTGTTCTGAGCGTTGTAATAACTTGTAATTCAGCTATTTCCCTTTCCATTCTGTTCCCGAAGTTCCTTTGCAATAAAACAGCTACTTTGAGGTCAGCCATTGAATGTCCTGGAAGGACAAAAATAGGATGAACAGGACAAGCCCTACGTCAAAGGATAAATGAACACAAACATGTCAACAGGAATCACAAGACTGAGAAACCCATAGGGGAAGACTTCAACCTGTAATTCTCTGTTTTGGTGACAAGGAAAATACTCTACAGAGTGTCAAGTTTCTCAGTCAGGGTCACACAACACAGGGCCTCTTCAGAAGACAATGTTTAATGGTGAATCAGAACGAAAGACACGTGTACAGCTTGTGTCAGTAATGGCCACTTACAGTAGGGCCTTCTGAGATATACTATATTCAAGCACCCTCCCCATGTAGCTGAAGCCAATGAATACTATTCGTAGGCTTCCCAAATACTTACCTTGTGGCGGCGTGGGACGGATACGTCCTGGCAGGACCATCCCTGGGGGAAGGAAAGATGCGCCGCATGATGCCGTCGCCAGGAAGTGATGCTAGGCGACGCTCTGGCAATGCGGCTGGAAACTCGATGGTCACAGGGAGGAATGGTCCGGCTGGGGAGCATGTTTTCCCCGCCCCCACACGGTAAGTACTTGGGAACCCTAACTATTTGCATACACGGGCAAAGCAGCGGGCAAAGCAAGCAAAACAATCTAGAAACTGTTGGTTCCCAGCTGAAACCTCCAGCAGCTGTAGATCCAAGGTCAGAGACCTGATAACAGACAGTGAGTAAAAGTTCAGAGGATGGGAGACCGAAAGTACTCCTCTACATACTATACATATGACAGGGCTACCTGACACAGAGCCAAGATGCTGTAATGTTTGCCTCCATGCCAGAAAGGATTGGATTCTCACCGTTTAGGGTACATCAGTCTTCAGTTCTGACGTATTTATTACCTGTGGTGTTTTTCCGCTCCAGCTGAACCCAAACAGATGATAACGAGAAACTGAGCTTGTCATTCTTTTGATCTGTTAATAAATGTCTTCACGATTTTGCATGCTGAATTAACAAGCCTCCCTGTATATATATAACTATGATCTATAATTTCCTTTCATTGTCTGAAGCGTGTGCATGCACGCAAAAGCTCACACCTGGGAAACAGAGCCAGTTGTAACTGTCCGAGACACCCGGATTACTGCAACAGTTTGAAAGTCTGAGTTCCGGGGCACCTTTAAGACAAAGTTTTATTCTGGGTGTGTTTGTGTGCATGCACACTTCTTCAGAGTGGAGAGGGAGATGGTTGTAGATCTCCCCCTGTTTACATTATTACTCCATGAATCTAATGCTTTACCGTATCTCCTTGCAACTAGTAGCAGCTGATGCCTGGTTGGAACCTATGCTTAGTTGAAGCTCGCTACGTTAAAACTGTTAAGTATGGAACTCAACAACGTTTTGATTTCCGCAAGTGATTTCAGTTTATTCGTAACAGCAACTGCAACTCAGAACACCACAGCAAACAAGTGGAGCACAGCTCCCTTTTTAAACCGTCCCGGGCTTTCCAAGCCACACCCATAACATGTTAAAGACCAATCCTAACACAGGGATAAAGTCCAATCAGGACCGTTCCCTCTTTGCTACATTTTCACGCAGTGATTGGATATTTACAGAGGTTTCTCAGAAACCGACCAATGGTAATGCGACCGATGAAGAGCCACATTTAGAATCAAGCGTAACATGGGAATGTAGAGCATGGATTCACATTCTAATACACAACAAAAACAGCCTAAATTCCAGGGATCCATTGAAAAAAATCTCTGTTGACTGTACAGAGTTGATTGTTTTGTTTTTTGTTTTTAAAAAGGGGGGGTTATTCTAAGACTTAAAGCTGTTTGGAAATGTTCCCCCGTTTTTTCCCATTGATCTTATCAGACAGTGTTTGAATTATCTAAATGCTTCTTCTATTTAATAGTTCCAAAGTATTGTTGCTCTTTCCTATTGCTTAGATGCAATGCGCTGCCTTCCGCTGGGATGCAGGGCCATTTCAGCAGAACCCCTCCAGCAAAACACTTTTGTGCTTCTTGCAAGGATCAAGTTGATTCAATTGCCCGTCTCTTTTTTAGCTGCCCCTGTTACATTTTCCTTTGTAATCAGTATATCACTCCCTGGACTGATTGTCTATGCAATATTTTAGAACAACAGAAACTGAAGATATTATTGGATGACGGGTGTTGTTGTTGTTGTTCAGTCGCACAGTCGAGTCCGACTCTTCGTGACTCCCTGGGCCAGATCACGCCAGGCCCTCCTGTCTTCCGCTGTCCTCTGAAGTTTGCTCAATTTCATGTTAGTTGCATCGATGACACTGTCTAACCATCTCATCCTTTGCCCTCCCCTTCTTCTTTGACCTTCAATCTTTCCCAGCATCAGGGTCTTCTCCAGTGAATGCTCCCTTCTCATTTGGTGGCCAAAGTATTTGAGCTTCAGCTTCAGGATCTGGCCTTCCAGGGAACAGTCAGGGTTGATTTCTTGTAGGATTGACTGTTGATCTCCTTGCAGTCCAAGGGACTCTCAAGAGTCTTCTCCAGCACCATAGTTCAAAAGAATCTATTCTTCGGCGCTCAGCCTTCCTTATAGTCCAACTCTCGCAGCCATACAGTACTACTGGGAATACCATTGCTTTGACCATGCAGACTTCTGTTGGCAGGGTGACGTCTCTGCTTTTTATCATGCTGTCTAGGATGGCGGGTAGCTGCTCACAAAAAGTGACAGAAGGAAGGACAGAGCCACTCTCTTTGGCCTTCCTCTCACCTCTTCCAAATCTAAGCCCTGGATGCAGTGGTTCAGAGCTGACACTTTTCCCTGCCCTTCACCCCTGGTCACATTCCTCTGTTTACAGGGAGATTTACATCTAAGCTGTTGCCCAGAAAAGTTCCAAACTCCCTGAAGACTGAGGTGCTTTTTCTAGAACAGGCTCCCTTTTTGTCTCGGTCTGTCCTCTTTCTGCCTGCACCCTCTCTTGGGCCTGCTGTGTTTCCTCCTGAAAGCTCCTTATTACATTAGCTCAACTGTACAGCTCTCCCTGGTGTGCCCCCCTCCCCCCAGTTACCATTGGATTAGCGGCTTCGCTTCTCGTATAAAAGTCAGTTTACTTTACTGGCTGGATCTGTCCAAGTGGCTGGGGCTGTGGCATTGAGTGCAGAGGGTTCCAGGCTGATTTATTCCAGCTCATAAAAAGGTAAAGGGAAAAGTTTCCTTGTTCGAAAGTCAGTCAAATCCGACTCGAGGGTTGCGGTGCTCATCTCCGTTTCAAAGCCGAAGAGCCAGCGCTGTCCAAAGACATTTCTGTGGTCATGTGGCCGGCATGACTAAACACCAGGGCACATGGAACCTTCCCACCGAAGTGGTAACCTATTTATCTACTTGCAATTTCTTGCTTTCGAACTGCTAGGTTGGCAGCTCATGCAATATATTTTTTTTTTGAAAAAAACCCAAAACACCATACAACATTTTCATGGAACTAAGTCCAAGTAAAAGAGAGGGCCAGTTAAAGCTGGCACAAGAACATAACCCACGGACCTTTCACAAGAGGGTAGAAGAAGGAGGAGGAGGAGGAGGAAGAGGAGGAGATTGGATTTATACCCTGCCTTTCACTACCCAAAGGTGTCTCAGAGCAGCTTACAAACTCCTTTTCCTTCCCCTCCCCACAACAGGCACCCTCTGAGGTAGGTGGGGCTGAGAGAGCTCTTGACAGAAACTGCTCTTTTTCAAGAACAGCTGTGCCAGAACTATGGCTTGCCTAAGGTCATCCAGCCAGATGCAAGTGGGGGAGTGGGGAATCATAGAATCATAGAATGTTAGAGTTGGAAGGGACCTTGCAGATCATCTAGTCCAACCCCCTGCACTCTGCAGGAGCATAGCCGAAAGATAGCCCTACGTACCTACAACATACCTGAAAGACGGTCCTCCAGTCTCTGCTTGAAAACGTCCAGGGAAGGAGCATCCACCACCTCCCGAGGCAGACTGTTCCACTGCTCAACCACTCTTACAGTTAGGAAGTTTCTCCTGATATCTACCCGGTTCTCCCAGATCAGAGTCCGCACACTTAACCACTACACCAAATTCAGCTGCCAACCCTAAACAGAGATGTAGAGTAGATTTCCAGAAAGGTTTTGATAAAGTTCCTCATCAAAGGCTCCTAAGTCAACTCAACAGTCATGGGAAAAAGACAAGCCTTCTTGTGGATTACAAACTGGCTAATTAACAGGGAACAGAGAGTGAATAGAAATGGGCAGTTCTCACAGTGGAAGGGGGTAAGCAGTGGAGTACCACAGGGCTCGGTTCTAGGTCTGGAGCTTTTAAACTTGTTCATTAATGATTTGGAGCTAGGAGTAAGTGGTCAGATGGCTAAGTTTGTAGGTGATACTAAATTGTTCAGGGTGGTGAAAACCACTGGTGCCCGAGAGACAAAGACAATTGATTCCAGCAGAAGCTGCCATTTCAGAAGTTTCAGAAGTCTTACCAACCTCTTTTTTTTGTGTGCTGGCGTTTAAACTTCTGCTGTTCAACGGCTGTTCAGTGGCCACGTTTTATTGGGGCTTTCATGTTGTTCCTTGCCTCTGTGTTTTATTGGTGTTCTATAATATTCAGACAGATGTCATCTCAAATCATGCCGAGCTTTCAACTTTGTTTATTTACTGCTGTCCTCGGTTGTGAAGTGGAAAGACCAGGTTTCGGGCTATTTCAGTGTCTCCTGACCATGAGGGATAGAGAGACCCTTTTAAAAAATTAATAATAAAAAGCTGAGATGGTCAGGCCTCACCTGGAGTCCTGTGTCCAGTTTTGGGCACCACATTTTAGGAAGGATGTTGACAAGCTTGAGCGTGTACAGAAGAGGGCGACCAGGATAGTGAGAGGGTTGGAATCCAAGTCTTACGAGGAAAGGCTGAAAGAGTTGGGTCTGTTTAGCCGGGGAAAGAGAAGGCTTAGAGGGGACAGGATTGCAGTCTTCAAATATCTCATGGGCTGTAGAAGATGGAGCAGATCTATTCTCTCTTGCTCCGGATTGCAAGACTAGATCTAATGGGTGGAAATGACAAAGGGAGTCGTTACCGGCTAGATATCAGGAGATACCGGCTAGATATCCTAACTTTCAGAGTGGTTGAGCAGTGGAACAGTCTGCCTTGGGAGGTGGTGAATGCTCCTTCGCTGGACATTTCCAAGCGGAGGCTGGATGACCATCTTTCGGGTATGTAGGTATGTAGGGCTATCTTTCGGCTTTGCTCCCACAGAGTGCAGGGGGTTGGACTAGATGACCTGCAAGGTCCCTTCCAACTCTAACATTCTATGGTTCTATGTTCAGATTTCTGTGCCAGTCGCGAGAACTTGCCACGTTCTGCACACCTGCTCATAGCTTAGCAGCGGTTTGACTCCCTGGAGACCACATGATCACACCGAGTTGGTTTTCTCTCTCCTTTCTAGGTCATGCAGCCCCTGAGCCAGGATGGGGCCGCCGCAGAAGGACCCAACGGTGGCCAACGTTTCCTTCTACCAGCCTTCCGTTCTCCTCATGACCGGCATTCCCGGCATGGGCAAGATCCACCACCGACTGCTCTCCATCCCCTTCTGTTTGTTTTACCTGATTGCCGTCTCAGGGAACTGCACCATCCTCTTCGTCATCAAGAGGACGCCCAGTCTCCACGAGCCAATGCACTACTTCCTTTCCATGCTGGCCGTGGTGGATCTGGGCATGACAGCGTGCACACTTCCCACCACTCTGGGCATCTTCTGGTTCGACATCCGGGCCATTGGGTTTGATGCCTGCCTCACCCAGATGTATTTAATCCACGTCTTCTCTGTGCTGGAATCCTCCGTGCTGCTGGCCATGGCCTTTGACCGCTTTGTGGCCATCTCGCGGCCTCTGAGGTACAGGGCCATTTTGACCACGGCTACCATCGTCAAGATAGGCCTGGCCACGTTGTTGAGAGCTGCCGTCTCCCTGCTGCCCATCCCCTTTCTACTCAAGAGGCTCTCGTATTGCGCCAACAACAGCCTCTCGCACTCCTTCTGCTTCCACCCGGATGTGATGAAACTGGCCTGCGCGGACGACATCACGGTCAACGTTCTGTACGGCTTGGTGGTCATTCTCACAACCGCGGGTGTAGATTCCGTCTTCATCGTGCTCTCTTACGTTCTGATTATCCGGACCGTCGTCAGCCTCGGGGCCACCGGGAAGTGTTGGAAGACCCTGAACACGTGCGTCTCTCACATCTGTGCCGTGTTGATTTTTTTCATCCCAATGATCGGCCTCTCCATGATCCACCGCTTCGGCAAGAATCTCCCCGCAATTGTCAGCACCGTGGTTGCCTATGTCTACCTCATCGTGCCCCCCGCTTTGAACCCCATCATCTACAGCATCAAATCCAAGCCGATCCGGAAAGCCATCTGGAGGCTGTTGCTTTGGAAGATGGATGCCGTCTGAAACGAGGGTGCGATTCCTCTCCAGGGAGTCCAAATCAAGCCAGGAAATGTCTCCGTTCAGTGCAGCTGCGGTTCAGTTGCATGACGGGCATAAACTCTGGTGGACTTGGCCAATGGTGGTTCATTGACCAATATGCTATCCTGTACCCTTGTTGAAAATAAATTCATGTAGAAAACTGCACATTACGGCCATGCCGCGATGCAAAAATGTGTTGCTACCAATCATGCCTTCTAGCAAATTCACAAACAGAAATTCACCATGCTGACTGTTTGGCTGGATCGAGGCAGGGCTTTTGGTTCTGCATGGTTACTGCGCGGGAGAGTGAAAAGTCTGAATTCTGACACTTTGCTACCTTTGGAGTGGTTAAGCGGGAGAAGACTGGTTAAACATGTTTCTATGCTGATGCGAAGGATTCATTCAGATATGACATAGGCCACATATGCAAATGACCTCTGTGTTCCGACTGGCTATTGGGGGAACAGCAAACTGTTTAGAACGTTGGAGGTGAGATTCAGGCAACGCAGCCAGTGGATAGGGACAGATTCTGAGTGGCAGATCACGGAGCCAAAGGCTGTGGGCACCGTGTGGAATGTTCAGGAGAGTCCATGACCAAAACAGAATTATATATAAGGAGAGATTCCAAATGGGGCTGTTTTCATCACTGGGTTTCTTTTATATAGTTTTGTTTCATTACTGTTTCTTTTGGCATTGTTGTTTCATTTTCACAATTCTGGTTTGTTCTTATTTCCTGTTGGTTCCAATGGAAGGCACACTCTCTTTTCTTGGGTTTGTACCTTCATGTTTTTTTTTCCAAACTGGACAAACCTCACAAGGATTATAATATTCCCCAAGGACACCAGTGTTGCCAAATTTCAGACAGAATGAAAGGCAACCATTGGTAACACGTGGTGATTAACAGATGGTGGCAGCTACAAGCATGGACCGCTTCAAGAGGGAATTAGATAAGCATATGGAGCAGAGGTCCGTCAGGGGCTATTAGCCACAAGGTATAGATGGGAACTCTCAATCTGGGGCAGGTGATGCTCTGTATTCTTGGTGCTTGGGGGGGCAATGGCGGGAGGGCTTCTAGTGTCCTGGCCCCACTGCTGGACCTCCTGATGGCACCTGGTATTTTTGGCCACTGTGTGACACAGAGTGTTGGACTGGAGGGGCCATTGGCCTGATCCAACACTGGCTTCTCTCTTATGTTCTTATATGGAGCAGAGGTCCATCAATGGCTATTAGCCAGAAGGTATAGATAGGGACTCTGGGACAAGTGATGCTCTCTCTTCTTGGTGCTTGGGAGGGAGCAACAGTGGGAGGGCTTCTGGTGTCCTGGCCCCACTGCTGGGCCCCCCTGATGGCCCCTGGTATTTTTGGCCACTGTGTGACCCAGAGTGTTGGACTGGATGGGCCATTGGCCTGATCTAACACTGGCTTCTCTCTTATGTTCTTAAGTCTGGGGCAAGGGATGCTCTGTATTCTTGGCACTTAGGGGGGCCAACAGTGTGTGTGTGGGGGCTTCTCACATCCTGGCCCCACTGCTGGACCTCCTGATGGCCCCTGGTATTTCTGGCTACTGTGTGACACAGAGTGTTGGACTGGAGGGGCCATTGGCCTGATCCAACACTGGCTTCTCTCTTATGTTCTTAAGTCTGGGGCAAGGGATGCTCTGTATTCTTGGTGCTTGGGGGCTAACAGTGTGTCTGTGGGGCTTCCAGTGTCCTGGCCCCACTGCTGGACCTCCTGATGGCCCCTGGTATTTCTGGCTACTGTGTGACCCAGAGTGTTGGACTGGATGGACTGTTGGCCTGATCCAACACTGGCTTCTCTCTTATGTTCTTAAGTCTGGGGCAAGGGATGCTCTGTATTCTTGGCGCTTGGGGAGCTAACAGTGTGTGTGTGGGGCTTCTGGTGTCCTGGCCCCACTGCTGGACCTCCTGATGGCCCCTGGTATTTCTGGCCACTGTGTGACACAGAGTGTTGGACTGGAGGGGCCATTGGCCTGATCCAACATTGCCTTCTCTTATGTTCTTATGTAACATTAAAGTCTGTGGGAGAACTGACCGAAAAGATTCCAGACAGTCCTGCTTCAAGTCCGGTGGCACCTTAAAGACCAACACCATTTTCAGGGTATAAAAGCTTTCAAGAGTCCAAGCAGAGGCCGGGAACGGTCGTCAATCTGCTGGGACCGGTTTCCTTTCTTTCTTCACTACAGTTTTTTTATTTCCCCAGGAGTCTATTTGTTGCCAGGGCTCCCTGTATGCGCGTTGCATAAGAACATCTCGGGTGGAGTGTGGCCGAGCTTTGTGCTACTGTTTGGCACCATTTCCCGTCTGGCCTGCAGCCTCTGGAGGCGGTGACAGCTGTTGCAGTTGTTTTTTTTTTTTAAAATAATGCCTATTGGCATTGCAGCACCGTCATGAATTCACCCCATCTCTCACAGTCTGAAATCCAAACAGAGTTTGAGCCCAGGGTCACCTTTAAGACCAACAAAATTTTATTCAAGGCATAAACTTTCATAAAAACATAAGAGAGATGCCAATGTTATCAGGCCAATGGCCCATCCAGTCCAACACTCCGTCACACAGTGGCCAGAAATACCAGGTGCCCTCAGGAGTTCCAGCAGTGGGGCCGGCACACCAGAAGCCCCCCCACTGTTGTGTCCCCCCCTCTCCAAGCACTAAAAATACAGAGCATCACTTGCCCCCAGACCCAGAGTCCCTATCTATACCTTGTGGCTGATAGCCACTGATGCATTTCTGCTCCATATAAGAACATGAGAGAAGCCAGTGTTGGATCAGGCCAATGGCCCATCCAGTCCAACACTCTGGGTCACCCAGTGGCCAAAAACACCAGGGGCCATCTGGAGGTCCAGCAGTGGGACCAGGACACTAGAAGCCCTCCCACTGTTGACCCCCCCAAAGCACCAAGAATACAGAGCATCACTTGCCCCCGGACCCAGAGTCCCTATCTATACCTTGTGGCTAATAGCCACTGATGCACTTCTGCTCCATATAAGAACATAAGAGAAGCCAGTGCCGGATCAGGCCAATGGCCCATCCAGTCCAACATTCTGGGTCACACAGTGGCCAAAAACACCAGGGGCCATCTGGAGGTCCAGCAGTGGGGCCAGGACACTAGAAGCCCTCCCACTATTGACCCCTCCCCAAGCACCAGGAATACAGAGCATCCCTTGCCCCAGACTGAGAGAGTTCTTATCTGTACCTTGTGGCTAATAGCCACTGATAGATTTCTGCTCCATATGCATTCTTTTTCAGACCTGACATCTGAAGGCGTGTGCATGCACGCAAAAGCTTGGGTCCCTTGAATAAAATTTTGTTGGTCTTAAAGGTGCCTGACTGGACTCAAACTTTGTTCTGCTGCCTCAGACCAACATGGGGACCCACCTGGGTCTGTCTGATATCAAGGGAGACAAGGGTGCTGGATGAGACGGACCCCTGCTCTGATCTAGCAGGACTCTCCTTATGTTACGCTTAAATCGGAATTTGAGAGGGAGAGCCCAGAGTTTCTTGCTAGATTGAGCTGTGCTTGGCGTGACTGGCCTCCACCCTTATCAACAGGAAGGAGGGGCTGGATGGTTGTTGCCTGGGAACTGTGTGCAGCATTTATGGGTTTGCTTATGAATAGCAGTGGCAGCAGGTAGGAGAGAATATTGACACAGTGCCATGAAATAATATGGCAAATCAAGAAAGGAAGAAAGGAAGGAAGAAAGAAAGGAAGGAAGGAAGAAAGGAAGAAAGAAAGGAAGGAAGGAGGAAAGGAAGAAAGGAAGAAAGAGTTCAGACTGGCAATTTGCCCTGCTATAGCCACGTTTCAGCCACGTTTCCCAAGCGGATTAAAGGGGGCGCTCACACAGGCACATCTGCCTGGCATTCCCCACCCGTAGGCAACCTGTGCTGTTCCGCTTCGCTCCCGGGATTACAAGATACCTGTTGAAAGTGGTAGCAAATCCCGGAGAGTGCCTTTATCCTGCTGCTTTCTGGAAGTGTGAATGCTCAGCCGAAAAGCCGGGAACAACCCGCGTTGCACATAAGGCAGCAGGGATATGATTGGCTGTGCTCCACTCTACTGCCCAATGCGGCGTCGACGCAACGGGATCCAAATCGGCTATGTGTGCATGTGTGTATGAGCGCATGAGCGCTCATGCGCTCATACACACATGCACACATAGTGATTTGCCAGGGAAAAGCCATTTACAGCCGCGCCTCCGGGCCAGCAGTCTGAATGCTCCCACATGCCTCCTCCCGGTATGCTCCCGCATCAGTCGGCACAGTGTGACCGGGAAAACCCGGAACAGTTTGTTCTGGGGCTTTTTTGCCACGACTGGCTCCCGCTTCAAACTGCCAGTCTGAACTCAGTCAAAGAAAGAAAGAAAGAAAGAAAGAAAGAAAGAAAGAAAGAAAGAAAGAAAGAAAGAAAGAAAGAAAGAAAGAAAGAAAGACAGACTGTGGAAAGAAGCGTGTAAAGATGTTGCTGAACAGTGTGTGTGTGTGGGGGGGGGGCGGAATCTTGATCCAACCTGACCCACCCCCTGTGTGGGAGGCAGAGTCGGTGATGGGAATCAGTAGACGGCAACCTTGATTTGTCTCTGTCTTGTTGCCTTCTGGTATTATATGTACTCCTACATGGCAATGTGATATGCAATAAAGTATATTTTGTCAATTTGTTTCAGAGCTGTTTCTTCGAGATCATTCGTCTGCAGTGAGGGATGTTGTACCACACGGGGATTTGCATGCATGAAGCTGCCTTCTTCCTACATCAGGCCACTGGTCTATCAAGGCAACATGTCCGCCACAGACCCTATTTTCTATATTCCTATGGAGTGCATCTTCCATTACCAAAAACCCGCCTCCTCCAACCCCAGAAGGGTTGTTGTTGTTCAGTCGCACAGTCGAGTCCGACTCTTCGCAACCCCATGGACCAGATCACGCCAGGCCCTCCTGTCTTCCGCTGTCCTCTGAAGTTTGCTCAATTTCATGTTTGTTGCATCGATGACACTGTCTAACCATCTCATCCTTTGCCGTCACCTTCTTCTTTGACCTTCAGTCTTTCCCAGCATCAGGGTCTTCTTCTCCAGTGAATGCTCCCTTCTCATTGGGTGGCCAAAGTATTTGAGCTTCGGCTTCAGTCTCCGGCCTTCCAGGATCTGGCCTTCCAGAAGGATATCCTCAGTATATTGGTTCATTATGCAAGGGAAGGGTCCTGTCCAGGGGATTGTTTCCACCCTCCTCAGTTTGATGCCCTCCGACTTTGAGACCCTCAATGTCCATGATAGAAGAGAAGCTATCAGCACATGAGCGGGACAATTCTAGCAAGACCATGAAAGTCTCATCCCCATACCACCACCACCACCACCCCAGCTTCTCCAGTCTGGCAACCCTACTAAAGCTAAAGTTTTCCCTTACTCGAAAGCCAGTCGAATCCAACTCTAGGGTTGCGGTGCTCATCTCATGTTTCCAAGCCGAAGAGCCAGTGCTGTCCAAAGTCGTTTCCATGGTCATGTGGCCGGCAGGACTAAACACCAAGGCACACGGAACGCTGTTACCTTCCCACTGAAGTGGTACCTATTTATCTACTTGCAAGTTCTTGTTTTCGAACTGCTAGGTCGGCAGGAGCTGGGGCCAGAGACGGGAACTCACTCCGTCATGTGGCACACTTGGGTCTCGAACTGCTGAACTACCAACCTTCCAGCCTGCAGTTCAGCGTCTTAACCACTTGAGCCACCACAGCTCCTTGGCGACCCTAGCTTCATGGAAACAAATCCCAATTTCAAGTATAGGGTTAGTGGGGTATGAACTTGCTGAGACTGAGAGAGGAAAAGATCTTGGGGTCATAGTGGGTAGCTCCATAAAAGTGTCAGCCCAGTGTGTGCTGCAGCGGTGAAAAAGGCAAACTCCATGTTAGGGATTATTAGGAAAGGGAATGAAAACAATACAGCTAATATTGCAATGCCCCTGTACAGATCTATGGGGTGGCCTCATTTGGAAGACTGTGGACAGTTCTGGCCACCGTATCTCCAAAAGGACATTGCAGAGCTGGGAAAAGTACAGAGGAAGGCCAGCAAGATGAGGGAAGGCTGAAGGATCTGGGACTTTTCAGTTTAGGAAAGAGATGACTAAGGAGGGACGTGACAGAGGTTTATAAAATTATGCATGGGGGTGGAGTGAGTCAGCAAAGGGAAGTTTTCCCTCACTCTCCCAAAATTCTAGAACTTGAGGGAATCCAGTGAAGCTGACGGGCAGTAGGTTCAGGACGGACAAAAGGAAATACTACTTTACACAAAAAGTGATTAAGATGTGGAATTCACTGCCAAAGGAGGTAAAGGGGGTTGGATAGTTTCATGAAGGATGTCTATCAATGGCTACTAGCCATGGGGACTGAGGGGAACCTCCACATTCAAAGGCACTGAGCCTCTGAACCCCAGAGCCAGGAGGCAACATCAGGGGAAGGTCTTGGCCTCTCCGCCCTGTTGTTGATTCTCCAGAGGATCTGGTTGGCCACTGTGTGAGACAGGATGCTAGAGTAAATGGACCACTGGTCTGATCCAGCAGGGCTCTTCTGATGTTCTTATTAGGGGAAGGCCTTGGCCTCTGAGCCCTGCTGTTGGCCCTCCAGGGGACCTGGTTGGCCAGTGTGTGTGAGACAGGAAGCCAGATTGGATGGACTATTGGTCTGATCCAGCAGGGCTCTTCTTATGTTCTTATGTTAGCATGCACCATCATGGTTACACGGTCAGAAGAAGGCGCTACCTTCTGAGCAAGACAGAACTGAAAGAAGGACTTCCTCACCCCCGCGACTATCTGCTGCTCCAGCGGGAAGACAGAGTTCACACAGGTCCAGCTCAACCAGACAGGCAGGACTGGCTTTTGAATGGGGACCATGTTTTACGGGGTAGCAAATTAGATGGTAGCGAACGTTTTTACTCAATTTAAAAATACCATGTTACTGCTTATAAACAAAAGTATAAAATATTGTCATTGTAAAAGTATATCCTTGCGGTGGCAACAGTTGAATTATGTTATTTCACATCAGGGAGCATGGCTGTGCATGCAAATACGGCTGAAATTTGTAACAGCCAAAGAGCATGACCTGGATGTGCTCTCTGAAGGTGGAGTCAAGAAGTTCTGACCTCCTCAATAGCCCCATGTTGAGCAGTCCTACAGCTATGCACTGCTTAGTAAAGGCCCATCAACAACCCACCACGGCTGCTCTGCCATGTTAGGAGCTGTGATTCCCAAACATTTATTCCAGACTACCAGTCAGAAAGCCAGTGTGGTGTTGTGGTTAAGAGTGGCAGAGTCTAATCTGGAGAACCAGGTTTGATTCCCCATCTCTCTACATGAGGCTTGCTGGGTGACCCTGCCTGGCCCAGTGATGGTTCTCTCAGAACTCTCTCATAGAATCATAGAGCTGGAAGGGACCTCCAGGGTCATCTCGTCCGACCCCCTGCAAAATGCAGTAAATTCACGAATACCTCCCCCTACATTGCCAGTGACCCCTGTTCCATGCCCAGAAGATGACAAAAAACCTCCAGGATCCCCAGTCAAACTGGCCTGGAGAAAAATTGCTCCCTGACCCCAAGGTGGCGATCAGCATTTCCCTGGGCATGTAAGAAAGGGCCACATGAACTAAGCACTGATGCGATCCTTCCTGCACTCCCTCTCATGATCTGCCTAAGTTCACAGAATCAGCCCCACCTACTTTACTAGGTCCCTGTTGTAGGGAGAAGAAGGGAAGGCGATTGTCAGCCGCTTTGAGGCTCCTTAGGGTAGAGAAAAATGGGGTATAAAAACCAACTGTTCTTCTCCTTCTAAAGACATTAGCCAAGAATAGCCACAGCTTTTTCTGGAGGGTTCAACAAATGCAGATAGATTAACCAGTCATGGCCTGCCAGCCAGCAGGAGACACGGAGGAGAGGCTGAAATTGGCAACGCTGAGACATAATTTTTGGGGAAACCCCAGAAGTAAAGTCATACCTCTCTAGGAACTGCTGGAAAATCTATGGTAAGCCATAGAGTTTTTTGGTGATTCCTAGACAGGACAGATGTCACTTTCAGGTTTTCTCCAGAAGTGACATCGAAGTGACAGCCAGTTAGAGGCTGGGAATCCCCACCCTCATCAGGGGGCTTGGCAGCCTTATAGGCAGAGCTGGGTATCATCAGCCTATTGACCCAACTCCAAAACTCCTGACAGGTCAAAGATTAACAAAGATATATTGCCCCCATCCAAGTTTAACTCAGTATTGCCCACCATAGCTCATAAGACCTTTTCAGTCTCAAAACCAGGTCTGTAGCCAGATATAGAATCCAATCAAGGGCAGAAATGCCTGCAGTTGACCTGATACCACTAGGGATGGGCGTGAACTGGCTCACGAACTAAAGTTCATGACAAATTTTGGCTGGTTTGGGATTCGCAGACTGAAGTTCATGGCAGGACAGTGGGACAAGCTTTCCATGAACTTTCAAGCTGTTCGTGGCGGTTCGTGGCAGTTCGTGAACGGATACATTTCCTGACAGACTTATCTCCACTCAACCAAAACATTTACCAAACTTCAAAGCAACAGGTTCCCAAAGCAACTTCAAAGCAGTGGTTTCCCTGTGTTTAAGAAGAAGAAGAGTTTGGATTTATACCCTGCTCTTCACTACCCAAGGGAGTCTCAGAGCGGCTTACAAACTCCCTTCCCCTCCCCACAACAGACACCCTGTGAGGTAGGTGAGGCTGAGAGAACTCTGACAGAAACTGCTCTTTTTCAAGAACAGCTGTGCCAGAACTTGTGACTGACCCAAGGTCACATCAGCAGCTGCAAGTGGAGGACTGGGGAATCAAACCCGGTTCTTCCAGATTAGAGTCTGTGCACTTCACCACAACACCAAACTGTGCATAGCTTGCAATGTTGAACTTGTACTTGGCATTTCCCCCCAAAAGCACTTTGCTAAGGGCATCTTCTTTGGGAGGCCATAACTTAGACCCCTAAGCTTGCACAGTGTCCATTCTATACACTCCTGAACCTCCTGAACCTGCCCCTGCCATTTCCCCAGAAAGCGCTTTTGTGGAAGCACCCTTCTTTGGGGAGCTGTAACTTGGACCTCATAAATCAAATCGTAACCAAACTTGGAGGGCAGGTATAGGAAAGTCAGCCAGAGATCCCCTATGTTTTTGGTGTCTCTAGCATGACGAGGGGCTGTTTTATCACATCACAAACCTTAAAAACTGAATCAGTTTGTTTGGCATCTAAAAGTTCTTGATGGTTCATGGCTCGTGAACCAGGTATGCCATGAACCATGAACTGAAAAGAACTGTATGTATCATTTATTTAATGGCTTTCACCAGCTTATAAATAAAACTAGATACAAAAAATATTAAAAAATAAGATTTAAATTTAGAATGATATAATATAGAATAAAATTGACCAGAGTTTAGGATAAATGGGTTATATAGCAGGATTCAACTTCTCTCTACATATTGCAAGACAGGCTGCCCAAAAATGCACAGCAGCCTGGGAAACCTCTGGGTCCATGTCCGAGAGGATGAAATATTGAATCCAATCTGGGCTGTATACATGGATTTTACTCTGGATATTGAAGGAATGTTTCATGCGGGGCTCCTCATACCAACAGCACTGTATTAAAGCATGTTGTAGAGTCTCTACTTCAAGCGTGCCACAAGGGCAAAAATGCTGGGAGAAGGGGATTTAGTTAAATCTAGCCTCTAAAACCATAGACGGCAGGGAGGCACTCCTTGCTAAGAAAAAAGCTCTTCTTTGCTTGGGATTCTCAATGTGGAATAAATAGGATGCTGGAGCTGGATTATCTCTAAGGGGACCGGTACATAAAACGGGGAGAAGTTGGCTAAGTCTTCCTGCCTGTCCTTGTCAAAAAGTTTCTGCCTTACCATTTGGAAAGTTTCTGCCTTACCATTTGGAATTCCTGGTCCATGCCCATCCCTAGATACCACCCACTGAACCACATTGTGGAAAAAGAGAAGGTGGCGCATGTCCACATTCCTCTTTTCCAAAGACAGTTTCCAAGGAGACGGATCTCAACCTCTTTCAACTGCAAAGGAAATACTGTTACCCAGACAGCCTACACATACATGTCTGCACACCTTGACTATGGGAGTGTCCCCCTAATGTGTGTCAAATGTAACTGAATGCCTTTAATTCCACACATCATAGAGAAATTTATTTAGTTGTTTGTTTTCAGCATTTGCTTTCATTTCAATGTACTTATCCCGATTTCCCTAGTGGAGAAACACCAGCTCTTGATTTCTTTTGCGGGAAAATTTTGCATATCGTTTGCCGAATCTGTTGTGTCTTCACACTGTACACGATGGGATTAAGAACGGGCGGGACCACAATGTAGATGTTGGCCATCATCATGTGAACGATGGGAGAGAGGTGTCTTCCGAACCGATGAACTATACTGGCACCAATCATTGGAACATAAAAAATCAAGATGGCGCACACGTGGGAGGCACAGGTGTTCAAGGCCTTGGAATGTTCTTCACGGGAGGCGATGCTCAGAACGGTCTTCAGGATCAGGATGTAGGAGACGAGGATGATCACGACATCCAAACCGAATGTACACATGACTCCAACCAAACCATACACCATATTAATGGTTGTGTCCGCACAGGCCAAATGCATTATATCTGGGTGGAGACAATAGGAATGAGAGAGGACATTGGACCCACAGAAGGGTAGCCGTCTAATGAGGAAGGTGGAAGGGAAGCAGACAAAGAAACCTCTGGCCAATATGGCTAGTCCAATTTTTCCAATGACTATATTTGGGAGCAGTAAAGTATATCTTAGAGGGTTCTGTATGGCAATCAAGCGGTCAAAGGCCATTGCCACAAGGATGCCAGATTCCACCACCGCAAAAGTGTGAATGAAGAACATCTGAGTGATGCAGGCATTGAATGAAATTTCCCTGGCATCAAACCAGTAAACACCCAGCATTGTTGGCATGGTGGACATGGTGAGGACCAGATCTGAGCAGGCGAGGATGGAGAGGAAGAGGTACATGGGCTTGTGGAGGCTTTGCTCTCTCTTGATGACGAAGAGGATAGTGAAGTTTCCCAAGAGAGTCAGGAGGTAGAGCAGACAGAGAGGGAAGGCCATCCAGGAGTTGTGCTCCTGCATGCCCGGAATGCCAATGAGGTTGAAGTTTTGGTGGTTTACAGCGCTGACGTTGAAGCTGATGGTTGACATCATCCTTGTACAGAGATATTCTGGAAAACATCCACCATCATCTTAACAGACCTAAAATGTCATACAGGAAAAGTTGCAGCAGTTCTTAAGCCCCCGTCTCTACAATTTATATAAATTCAGTCTGTATGAACATCAGAACATAAGAGAAGCCAATGTTGGATCAGGCCAATGGCCCATCTAGTCCAACACTCTGTCACACAGCGGCCAAAATACACCAGGGGCCATCAGGAGGTCCAGCAGTGTGTGTGGGGGGCCAGGACATTAGAAGCCCTCCCACTGTTGACCCCCGCAAGCACCAAGAATACAGAGCATCCCTTGCCCCAGACAGAGAGTTCCTCTCTATACCTTGTGGCTAATAGCCACTGATGGACCTCTGCCCCATATAAGAACATAAGAGAAGCCAGTGTTGGATCAGGCCAATGGCCCATCCAATCCAACACTCTGTCACACAGTGGCCAAAAATACCAGGAGCCATCAGGAGGTCCAGCAGTGGGGCCAGGACACTAGAAGCCCTCCCACTGCTGCCCCCCCAAACACCAAGAATACAGAGCATCCCTTGCCCCAGACAGAGAGTTCCTCTCTATACCTTGTGGCTAATAGCCACTGATGGACCTCTGCTCCATATAAGAACATAAGTGAAGCCAGTGTTGGATCAGGCCAATGGCCCATCCAGTCCAACACAGTGGCCAAAAATACCAGGCGCCATCAGAAGGTCCAGTAGTGGGGCCAGGACACTAGAAGCCACTGATGAACCTCTGCTCCATACGCTTATCCAACTCCCCCTTGATGCCATCCATGCTTATAGCCGCCATGCTGCTTCCTTTTGCCATCTTTGAATTATGGTCAAGTCTTCCAGCTCCATCATGGATGAATGTCATATAAATTGGTGCCTTCAGTAAAGATAGTCTCAGAGGGCAGCTGGATTCAGGTCCAGTAGCATCATAGAGACCAGCAAGACACACGGCAGTGGGGTAGAAGGACTCAGGGGTCTCCATTCCGGCTTGTATCTAACAAAGGGAGCTTTGATTCTTGAATTCGTCATCCCCGAAATGCTTATTGGTCTCTAAGGTGCTTCTGGATTTGATTGTAGCATAAACTGGGCAGTCTGTCCTATCCAAAGCCAGACAGGTTCAGCTGCAAGAGACCTGGGTATGATATCTATGTAGCTTGCTGAGCCATGTGCCTTGTTAAAAACGCCAATAAACCAGAGTAGGTATGGAGCAGAGGTCCATCGGTGGCTATCACCCACAAGGTATAGATACGGACTCTGGGTCAAGTGAGGCTCTATATTCTTGGTGTTTGGGGGGGGATCAACAGTGGGAGGGCTTCTGGTGTCCTGGCCCCACTGCTGGACCTCCTGAGGGCCCCTGGTATTTCTGGCCACTGTGTGACACAGAGAGTTGGACTGGAGGGGTCATTGGCCTGATCCAACACTGGCTTCTCTTCTGTTCCTATGTCTGGGGCCAGGGATGCTCTGTCTTTTGGTGCTTGGGGAGGTCAACAGTGGGAGGGCTTCTAGTGTCCTGGCCCCACTGATGGACCTCCTGATGGCACCTGGTGTTTTTGGCCATGTTGTGACAGAGTGTTGGAGTGGATGGGCCATTGGCCTGATCCAACATTGGCTTCTCTTACGTTCTTATGTTCTTATGTTAAGGGAGATTGGCACCCAGATAGTCCCATATCCCATGGATGTAGTTACACGAAGGGGTTTCAGAGATAACATATTTAACTTGAATCAATAGCTGTGATTTTCAAAGTTTACTGTTAAACCAAAAGGCTTCCTTTCTTTTTGTATCTCAAGAATTGACGGCTCGGGGGAAATGCATACAGGGGGGCATGACCTGCAATAAGTCCTGTTGGTTGCTGGGGAGGGCCTTCCTGTGCTGGAGCCCCGAAGTAATAGGTTTTCACATTACCGCTTCAGAACAGGGAACAGAGGAGTCAAAAGGGGCAACCTCAGCCAGTTCCCCTCCCTCCCTCTCTGCCACCACCTCGGGAGGAGTCGTGGCAGAGGTGGACTCCGGACAGTGGCTGTCGATCAGCTGTAAGGTGGACAGACAGCTGGTTGCCAGATGCTGCCTCAGTGATGCCCTTTGTGGCTGTCCCCTCTGTGGTTCCAGTCAGGGCAGAGAAGGGTGTTGGCTTCTGGGAATCAGAACATGAGCCTCCCCCCCCCACAGGGCCTGGGGAGGCGCCCCTCTGGCCCCATAGGGAAGACTGCCCTGTTACCCCTACATTAAGGAACTGCCCAACCCAATTTGTATGTTTAGCATTCCAGTTCATCTTCAAAAGTTTACTCCTTCCAGAATACCCTCATGGAGATAAATCTTCAACAGTGTGATCTTCAGCAGTGTTGTACCCTGCTAAACCATAAGAAAATAAGAGAGAAGCCAATGTTGGTTCAGGCCAATGGCCCATCCAGCCCAGCACTCTGTGTCACACAGTGGCCAAAATATACCAGTTGCCATCAGGAGGTCCAGCAGTGGGGCCAGGGCACCAGAAGCCCTCCCACTGCTTCCCCTCCAGCACCAAGAATAGATGCATCACCTGCCCCAGACTGAGAGTTCCCATCTATACCCTGTGGCTAATAGCCACTGATGGACTTCTGCTCCATATGTTTATCTAATTCCCTCTTGAAACTGTCCATGCTTGCAGCTGCCACCACCTCCTGTGGCAGTGAATTCCATATGTTAATCACTCTTTGGGTGAAGAAGTATTTCCTTTTATCTGTTCTAACCTGACTGCTCAGCAATTTCATGGAGTGCCCACGAGTTCTTGTATTGTGAGAAAGGGAGAAAAGTACTTCTTTCTCAACCTGCTCAATCCCATTCATAATCTTATAAACCTCGATCATGTTACTTCTCAGCCGTCGTTTCCCCAAGCTAAAGAGCCCCAAGCATTTTAACTTTTCATAGCGTTGGCCTTCTTTATTGCAGCTACACACTGTCTAGACATTTTCAGCGAGTTATCCACTACGACTCCAAGATCTCTCTCTTGGTCTGTCTCTGCCAGTTCAGACCCCATCAACGTGTATTTATATTTAGGATTTTTGGCTCCAATGTGCATCACTTTGCACTTGGCCACAATGAACCCCATTTGCCACGTTGACGCCCACTCACCCATCCTCAACAGATCCTTTTGGAGTGCCTCACACTCCTCCCTGGTTTTCACCACCCTGAACAACTTCGTGTCATTTGCAAATTTAGCCACATCACTGCTTACTCCCAATTCCAAATAGTTAATAAACAAGTTAAAAAGCATCGGACCGAGTACTGATCCCTGTGGTACCCCACTGCTTACCACCCTCCACTGAGAAAATTTCCCATTTATACTCACTCTCTGTTTCCTATTTATAAGCCAGTTTTTGATCCACAAGAGGACTTGTCCTTTTATCCCATGACTATTGAGCTTACTTAGGAGCCTTTGATGAGGAACTGTATCAAAAGCTTTCCGGAAGTCAAGGTAAATAATATCTATTGGGTCCCCCTTGTCCACATGTTTGTTCACTCCCTCAAAAAACACTAACAGGTTAGTGAGACAAGATCTTCCCTTACAGAACCCATGCTGAGTCTGCCCACCCAAGCACCAAGAATACAGAGCCTCACTTGCCCCAGGGTCCCTCTCTATACCTTGTGGCTAATAGCCACTGATGGACCTCTGCTCCATATGTTTATCTACTTCCCTCTTGAAGCCATCCATGCTTGTAGCCGCCACCACCTCCTGTGGCAGTGAATTCCATGTGTTAATCACTCTTTGGGTGAAGAAGTACTTCCTTTTATCCGTTCTTACCTGACCGCTCAGCAATTTCATTGAGTACCCACGAGTTCTTGTATTGTGAGAAAGGGAGAGAAGTACCTCTTTCTCTATCCCATGCACAATCTTATAAACCTCGATCATGTCACCCCTCAGCCGTCGTTTCTCCACGCTAAAGAGCCCCAAGCGTTTTAACCTTTCTTCATAGGGAAGGTGTTCCAACCCTTTTATCATTCTAGTTGCCCTTTTCTGCACTTTTCCCAAAACTATAATATCCTTTTTAAGGTGTGGCGACCAGAACTGTACACAGTATTCCAAATGAGGTTCCACCATTGATTTATACAGGGGCATGATGATACTGACTGATTTGTTTTCAATTTCCTCCCTAATAATCCCCAGCATAGCGTTGGCCTTTTTTTTATTGCAGCCGCACACTGTATCGACATTTTCAGTGAGTTATCTACTAACTTGAGTTCTATGGACTTCGAAGTGTATAACTCCATTTAGGACTGCGCTTTAAGTTAGTTTGAGAGTTCCCATCTATACCCTGTGGCTAATAGCCACTGATGGACTTCTGCTCCATATGTTTATCTAATTCCCTCTTGAAACTGCCCATGCTCGCAGCTGCCACCACCTCCTGTGGCAGTGAATTCCATGTGTTAATCACTCTTTGGGTGAAGAAGGACTTCCTTTTATCCACTCTAACCCGACTGCTCAGCAATTTCATGGCATGCCCACAAGTTCTTGTATTGTGAGAAAGGGAGAAAAGTACTTCTTTCTCAACCTGATCAATCCCATTCATAATCTTATAAACCTCGATCATGTCACCCCTTATCATCTAATTACGTTTAGACTTTTGTTTGATGCTATTACTGTAACCGGCTTGGAGCATTTCAATGGAGAGCCGGCTTAGATACCAAATAATTCACTAAAGGAATAAATGAGTTGTGGGTCGGATTCAGCCCCTCCGTGACGATGAGGCAGATCCATGAATGAACAGGGGTGGCCGTTCCTGTAATCCAGAGCTGTGATCTAAAAAGTACTCCCTAAGCATGAAAAATAGGACTGGTGAAGGATTGTGTCTGGTACTCACAAGGACATCGTATACACCTTAAGCATTCCTCGGGCGATGCTGGCATACCTCAGGAAGATAAAAAGAGCCCGGAATTCACTGCCACAGGAATGGCAGCTACAAGCATGGACAGTTTCAAGAGGGAATTAGATAAGCACATGGAGCAGAAGTCCACCAGTAGCTATTAGCCACAGGCAGGGGTCTTTTCGGGGGGAGCCCACCGGAGCGCAGCTCCGGGAGCTCAGGAGCCAAGCCCTGCCCCCAGCCGGCGTCCCGGAGAGTCTTTCAGGCAGCCGAATGTCAATTTCAGCTCCATTATATCCTATGGGCCATTGAAGTCAATGGTGAAAACATAGGGTATATCCTAGGGGCTGGAGGAGAGGGGGTTTGAGGGAGAGGCTCGAAACTCACAGGATAGCTGATGGAGCCTCTCCCCAAGATACCCACCAAGTTTCAAGAACATTGGACCAGGGGGTCCAATTCTATGGGCCCCTAAACAGGTTGCCCCTATTCCCTCCATTGTTCTCTATGGTGGGAAAAAAATAACTTTTTTCCCACCATAGAGAACAATGGAGGAAATGGGGCAACCTGTTTGGGGTCCATAGAATTGGACCCCTGGTCCAATGTTCTTGAAACTTGGTGGGTATCTTGGGGAGAGGCTCCATCAGCTATCCTGTGATCTTGGAGCCTCTACCTCAAACCCCTCCCCTCCAGCCCCCAGAATATACCCTATGTTTTCACCATTGACTTCAATGGCCCATAGGGTATAATGGGGCTGAATTGCCACTGAATTTCTTTCATTCCCTCCTTTCCTTCTTTCTTTTTCCTCTTTCCCTCATTCTTCTCTTTCTTTCTTTCTTTCTTTCTTTCTTTCTTTCTTTCTTTCTTTCTTTCTTTCTTTCTTTCTTTCTTTCTTTCTTTCTTTCTTTCTTTCTTTCTTTCTTTCTTTCTTTCTTTCTTTCTTTCTTTCTTTCTCTTTCCCACCTTCTTCTCTTCTCTTTTTCCTCCTTTCCCTGTTTCCCTCCTTCTTCCCTCTCTTTCTTTCCCTCTTTCCTTCCTTCTTTCCTTCTCTCTACTCTCTCTCTTTCCTTCCCTCTTTCCTCCTTCTGTGGCCCAACTCTCATGAGAAGGAGTTTAAACTTTAAACCCCTTCTCTCTTAGCTCCCCCACCCAGACCAGCTGGGGAAGGGAAGGGGAGGCTTTTGAAGATGCTTCCCCCTTTTGCTTCCCCTTCTGACATCACTTCCGGTGATGTCAGGGGCGTGGCATATGCTAATAGCCTAATAGCTCATTAGCATACCATATGCTAATGAGCTCCTGCAGCTGTTCTTCTACGAAAAGACCCCTGGCCACAGGGTATAGATGGGAACTCTCAAACTAACTTAAAGCGCATTCTATTCTTGGTGCTGGAGGGGGCAGCAGTGGGAGGGGGCTTCTAGTGTCCTGGCCCCACTGCTGGACCTCCTGATGGCACCTGGTATATTTTGGCCGCTGTGTGACAGAGTGTTGGACTGGATGGGCCATTGGCCTGATTCAACATTGGCTTCTCTTATGTTCTTATGTTCTTATCATACCAAGGGTTCCTCTAAGGCACCACCCTCTTTCCTTTGCCTGCTCCGATGCCCACCAGAACCTTCAGCATGGCAAGCAGCAGCCGTGCTGCGGGAGAGGTTTTCTTTTAAAGGGAATGCAGAGTCAGGAAGGAAACGTGACACCTTAAAGAGCAATGCAGGATACCGGGTGGGTGAGGGTGGGTGGGAAGTCCCTCACCACCAAATTACTAACACTTTACCTTCTTTGTTGCATTCTGGCTGATGAAGAGTCCTGTCTCGGTCAGGATTTTGCATGGTCCCAAAGTCAGTCTAAGAAGCCAAAAATATCCATCTCCTTGATACCTCAGAACAGCTTCTCCTGCTTACCTGACTTTGCTGCACTGGAGACCGTGAAGCTGCTGACTCGGTTTCCCCGGCCGCAGAGGGGGTCTCTGCCTCTGTGCTTCTTATTGCATCTTGAGGGTTTTCATGAAAGCGCTGCTGGGTTTGCCTCTCAGGGACAGGAGGTGCCCCAAATATTCTGGGGAGAGAAACAATAAACCAGCCATAGCAAGAAGAAGAAGAAGAAGAGATTGGATTTATACCCCGCCCTTCTCTTGGAGTCTCAGAGTGGCTTACAAACTCCTTTCCCTTCCCCTCCCCAGTTTGGTGTAGTGGTTAAGTGCACGGACTCTTATCTGGGAGAACCGGGTTTGATTCCCCACTCCTCCACTTGCACCTGCTGATGTGACCTTGGGTCAGTCACAAGCTCTGGCACAGCTGTTCTCTCAAGGACAGTTTCTGTCAGAGCTCTCTCAGCCCCACCTACCTCACAGGGTGTCTGTTGTGGAGAGGGGAAGGGAAGGGAGTTTGTAAGCTGCTCTGAGACGCCTTTGGGCAGTGAAGGACGGGGTATAAACCCAAACTCTTCTTCCTCTCTTCCCCACAACAGACACCCTGTGAGGTAGGTGGGGCTGAGAGAACTCTAACACAAACTGCTCTTTCAGGAACAGCTGTGCCAGAGCTTGTGACTGACCCAAGGTCACATCAGCAGGCGCAAGTGGAGGAGTGGGGAATCAAGCCCGGTTCTCCCAGATTAGAGTCTGCATATTTAACCACTACACCAAACTGGTACGTCTGGAAGTCCCAAATAGTCTCCACGAATCTCATGTGAGAAGCACCTGGAGTTCTGGAATTTAGCATGCTAACAGACAAGTGAGTTGTGACCATCAGTTCTTGAAGCTCCCAGAATCCCCTGGAGAGAAACAGGTCCCCAGACACAGGTTCCCATTCAGAAACAACGCTGATGCCTCATTCACAGACCGCAAGAAGAGGCTGCCTTACAGTCCAGGGCAAGACCCCCCCTTCTCCCCTTCTTTGTCCCCCTCCATTCCAGGCAGCTCAGAGAAGACAGCGTTGTCTGTGGCCTGTAGTTCTTAGTCCCTTCAAGATGTAGGAACAACAATCCGGAGGAAGCGCTGGAGGGCTGCCTCAACTGATGGAGCTGGCGGGGAGGATTTATAGACCCAGTAGGGACCCCGGAGAGATGCTGCAGTCGAGGGATACTCAGCCAACTGGGGAGGCGGGAAACCCACAATGGTGGGAACAACTCCCTGATTCACGACGTGAGCTACAGGAGAGATTAGTTCCTATGCCAAGGGCAGTGCTGGGTCCCAAGGCTGACTTGAGGTCCTTGCCGCTTGGAGATCAGATGCTCAGAGTCCTTTTGGTTCCTGAAGGACTGGAAAGAGGCTCTTTAAAGTGTTAGGGCCTGTAGCGCCTTGCGCACCGCTGGGAAATGGGCCACAAAAAGTTCCCCTGCCTCCCCCAGGCCCTGCAAGCCACTCCTGACCTCCTAGTGGCCAACAGCACTCCTCGCGTCTGATCTCCAAGCAGCCTTGCAAGGAGTCCTTTGGCTCCAGAAGGCATGGAGAGGCGCTTTTTAAAGAGTAACAGCTCGCGGCACCTTGCACTGCCGGGAAAAAGGCTGAAAAAAGTTCCCCCACCTCCGCCAGGCCCCACAAGGCATCCCTTACCTCCTACTGGCCAGTGGGGTTCCTTGCATCTGATCTTTCAGTGGCCTTGCCAGGAAACGGGCCGCGAAAAGTTCCCCTGCCTCCCCCAGGCCCTGCAAGGCGCCTCTGACCTCCTAGTGGCCAACGGCCCTCCTGACATCAGATCTCCCGAGCGGCAGCAAGAGGAGAACCAGGTAGGCACCAGTCAATCCTTAAAGGGGAGGGCATTTCAAAGGTGATATGCCATCATGGAAAAATCCTTCAGAATGTAGCCTTACTGGGGAAGGGATGAAAACTACCCATTTCTTCTTCTTCTTTAGTGTCATGGTTAAGTGTGCAGACTCTAATCTGGGAGAACCAAATTTGATACCCCACTCCTCCACTTGCACCTGCTGATGTGATCTTGGGTCGGTCACAAGCTCTGGCACAGCTGTTCTTAAAAAAGAGCAGTTTCTGTCAGAGCTCTCTCAGCCCCACCTACCTCACAGGGTGTCTGTTGTGGGGAGGGGAAGGGAAGGGAAAGGAGATTGTCAGCTGCTCTGAGGCTCCTTCGGGTAGTGAAGGGCAGGGGGTATAAATCCAATCTCTTCTCTTCTTCTTCTACCTCACAAGGGTGTCTGTTGTGAGGAGGGGAAGGGAAAGGAGGTTATAAGCTTCTCTGAGACACCTTTGGATAGTGAAGGGTGGGGTATAAATCCAGTCTCCTCCTCCTCCTCCTCCTCCTCCTCCTCTTCTTCTTCTTCTTCTTCTTCTTCTTCTTCTTCTTCTTCTTCTTCTTCTTCTTCTTCTTCTTCTTCTTCTTCTTCTTCTTCTTCTTCTTCCTCTTCTTCTTCTTCTTCTTCTTCTTCTACCTCACAGGGTGTCTGTTGTGGGGAGGGGAAGGGAAAGGAGTTTGTAAGCTGCTCTGAGACTCCTTTGGGTAGTGAAGGGCGGGGTATAAATCCAATCTCCTTCTCCTTTCCCCCATCTCTTCCTGCCCACCTAGAGAGCCATTTGAAGTAAGTATACTCAGAATCCTACTCAATGGAGCTCACACCGAGGGCGCCTGTTGTGGGGAGGGGAAAGGAAAGGAGACTGTAAGCCACTCTGAGACTCCAAATGAAGGGCAGGGTATAAATCCAATCCTCCTCCTCCTCCTCCTCCTCCTCCCCCTCCTCCTCCTCCTCCTCCTCCTCCTCCTCCTCCTCCTCCTCCTCCTCCTCCTCCTTCTTCTTCTTCTTCTTCTTCTTCTTCTTCTTCTTCTTCTTCTTCTTCTTCTTCTTCTTCTTCTTCTTCTTCTTCTTCTTCTTCTTCTTCTTCTTCTTCTTCTTCTTCTTCTTCTTCGCTACTGGACTAGAATCTAATTGTGAATGATGTCTTCTTTATAAACAAAATAACAAAAACCTCAAATATTTGTATTTCCCCTAAATAAAAAGCAGTTATGTGAGGTGATCTGATAATCCTTATTCAGCATTTCCCTTCCTTTGTGCGCCTGGATGTCCCTCCACTTTCATTTTACTACGGCTATTCACCCGTCCAGGAGAGACGCAGCCTTTTCTTTCCCCCCACTCCGATCAGCTGGTTATTCTTCATAATAATCGCAGCGCTCCTGAACCGTTAATGCAGCCTTGGCAGACTGCTTCTGGGATTCGTCTTTGCTCATTAATGAAATTACCACAGGTCCAACTCAAGCCTTAGCAAAGGGAGAACAACACGACTCGTGGGCACTCCATGAAATTGCTGAGCAGTTGGGTTAGAACAGATAAAAGGAAGTCCTTCTTCACCCAAAGAGTGATTAACACATGGAATTCACTGCCACAGGAGGTGGTGGCAGCTACAAGCATGGACAGTTTCAAGAGGGAATTAGATAAACATATGGAGCAGAAGTCCATCAGTGGCTATGAGCCACAGGGTATAGATGGGAATTCTCAGTCTGGGGCAGGTGATGCACTCTATTCTTGGTGCTGGAGGGGGCAGCAGTGGGAGGGCTTCTGGTGTCCTGGCCCCACTGCTGGACCTCCTGATGGCACATGGTATATTTTGGCCGCTGTGTGACAGAGTGTTGGACTAGATGGGCCATTGGCCTGATTCAACAATGGCTTCTCTTATGTTCTTATGTTCTTATGACTCTTTTATGGTAATGGAGGGATATTTTTCATCTCTGTTGTTGTCTTTTGCCTGGAAAACCCTACAGGGTCACCATAGGCGGGCTGTGACTTGACGGCACTTCCCACCACCAGCACTATTGTTCAGGGGTCAACAGGACCCGATCGATGATCTAATGCTGGGCAGTGGGCAGGGGTGACAGTTGCAACCGGTTTCAGCCGTAGCAACGTCTTCTCAGACAGAAGAGAATGCAAAGCATCACAGGCTGATCTGTGAGGATGGAGTGAAGGCAGAGCTGCAGGTTTCAGTCCAAGCCATTCATTGCCCAGCAAGAAGGAGCTGATCAGGTTCAGCCCCCTAAAGCCCAGCTACAGGCAGATGGATGCCTCTCCCCCCTCCAAGTAAACACAAAGCGGGTGGCTGGGCCATGACCTGGCCACAGGGGTTCAAGCTGCCTCATAACAAACAAAGGTCCACTTAGCTGAAATTCAATCACTAATTGTTATTGCTGGAAAGGAGAATGAGGATGACTTTGCAAATAATATGAGGGCAAGGCAATGTCTCTGCATCTCCGGCAATCAAAGCACTAAGCAAGAGGATACTCTAATTTATAACCAGGAATATAAAATAACGTCAAAGATGATTCTTTAGCAAAAATAATTTATTGAAATATGAAACAAAAACAACACAATAAACAAAACCCGTGTGGAAATGCAAACAATACAACAACTAACACCAGAGTGACAATAAAAATCCCTTTCCTGTACTACAATTACAAACTTACCTAAGAGACTACTCAACTACTCTTCTATTTTCTAAAAGCCTTCTTTGAAAAGAAAGTAGCTCACAAAAGAAAAGACTGGATGACATAATTTCCTTTTCTTGAAGGAACTGTATGATCTGTAACTAGACCACTTGGAAGTTTTTATTTTTTAAAAAAGATGATTCTTTTTCTCTACGATCTATCTTTAGATTCAGTAGTGTTGAAACAGATGGAAATATTTCATTTCATTTCATTTCTCTCGTTACATAAGAACATAAGAGAAGCCATTGTTGAATCAGGCAAATGGCTCATCGGCCACTCTGTCACACAGTGGCCAAAAATACCAGGTGCCATCAGGAGGTCCAGCAGTGGGGCCAGGGCACTAGAAGCCCTCCCACTGCTGCCCCCCCCCGCACCAAGAATAGAGTGCATCACCTGCCCCAGACTGAGAGTTCCCATCTATACCCTGTGGTTAATAGCCACTGATGGACTTCTGCTCCATATGTTTATCCAATTCCCTCTTGAAATTGTCCATGCTTGTAGCTGCCACCACCTCCTGTAGCAGTGAATTCCATGTGTTAATCACTCTTTGGGTGAAGAAGTCCTTCCTTTTCTCTGTTCTAACCTGACTGCTCAGCAATTTCATGGAGTTCTCACCTGAGTTCTTGTATGATGAGAAAGGGAGAAAAGGACTTCTTTCTCAACCTGCTCAATCCCATGCATAATCTTATAAACCTCGATCATGCCACCCCTCAGCTGTCATTTCTCCAAGCTAAAGAGCCCCAAGTGTTTTAATCTTTCTTCATAGGGAAGGTGTTCCAACCCTTCTATCATTCTCGTTGCCCTTCTCTGCACTTTTTCCAATACTATAATATCCTTTTTGAGGTGTGGTGACCAGAACTGTTGCTCCTTAAACTTTGTTTTCACTGAAGCCTGCTTGTATCCCTCCGTCAAGCCTATCAAAAAAGAACTGGAACCTAAACAAATCTTCTCAGATAAGGAAGGCAGATATGTTGGCGTGGAAATAACGATGTACAGAAAAAGGACATTGCTTGTAAATATTTATGCACCTAATGGAGCAAAAGAGACTTTTTTCAATGACTTGACAAGAGAGTTGGACTGCTTAAACTACGACCAAATAGCTTTTGCAGGAGACTTCAATGGCACAGTGAATAATGCATTGGACAGAAAGTCTAATGCAATTGGAGAAGCGGTTGGGAAACTGCCAAAAAATTTTTTCCAGCTGATGAGACAAGAGAAATTAGAAGACGTTTGGAGGAAGTGGAATCCTAAGACAAAGGACTATACGTTTTATTCTAACAGACATAATTCCTTTTCTAGAATTGATATGATTTGGATGTCAGAGGAGATGGCATTAAAAACGCATAAAGTTGAAATTTTACCAAAAAATAACTCAGATCACAATCCCTTACTTTGGACATCAAAAGAAAAATTAAAACAATTATATTGGAGAATTAATGAGGACTTATTGGACCAAAAATTAATTAATGAGACATTAAAAAAGAAACGAAAAACTTTTTTGAAATGAATTTGAATAAAGGTACTGATATACAGGTCGTATGGGATACATACAAAGCGGTAATGAGAGGTTTGCTTATCTCACTGAACTCTAAAGATAAAAAGCAAAGGATGCAACAACAAAATGACCTTCAGGAAAAAATTCGACAAAAAGAAAAGGAGCTAAAGAAAAAACCAGGGAAGAAAAAAATTATTAAAGAGATTCACTTCCTACAGGATCAAATGAATGTTCTATTAAACAGAGAATTATACTGGAACCTGAAAAAATTACAGCAAAAAGCATTTGAGGGTGCGAATAAACCAGGAAAATTCTTAGTGTGGCAATTGAAAAATAGAAAAGAAAGAAATTCCATAAGTAAGATTATCGAAGATGGAAAAGATGTTGTGGACTTGAAAGGTATAAAAAGAGTTTTTTTAAAATATTACGCCAAACTCTTTAAAAAGAAAGGAACTGATCAACAGAAAATTAAGAAATATTTGGAGAATATCGAATTACCAGTGCTGGGACAACAAATCAAAGAACAATTAAATGGATTAGTAACAAAGGAAGAGGTAATAAGGGCGATAGAAGATGCAAAATTGGGCAAAGCTCCAGGTCCAGATGGCTTTACAGCAAAATTTTACAAGAAATTTAAGGAGGAGCTAACCCCTATTTTAGTACTTCTGTCAAATGAGATAAGAATGACCAAACGGACCCCAGACTCATGGAAGGAAGCAAATATTTCACTTATACCTAAAGAAGGTTTGGACTTAACAAATGTAAAGAATTATAGACCAATATCGCTATTAAATAATGACTACAAGTTATTTGCAAAAATAATTTCAGAAAGGCTGAAAAAATATTTGAAAGATGCTATAGCGGAAGAACAAGCTGGTTTTTTACCAAATAGACAAATTAGAGACAATTTGAGAGTGGTGATTGATGCAATAGAATACTATGACAAACATCCAGAAAAAGAAGTTGGATTCCTCTTTTTAGATGCGGAAAAAGCTTTTGACAATTTAAATTGGGAGTTTATGTTGCAAGTAATTGAAAAAATGGATATGGGACAGTCTTTTTCAAATATGATTGCGGCAATATATACTGAACAGAAAGCAGCTTTGAACATAAACAAAGAAAGAACAGATTTTTTCCAAGTTCAAAAGGGAACACAACAAGGATGCCCGCTATCTCCGCTATTATTTATTTGGATATTGGAAATACTACTGACAGAGATAAGAAAAGACAATAACATTGAAGGACTTACAGTGAAAGGCTTTACGTATAAATACAGAGCTTTTGCAGATGATGTAATGTTTATGATTCAAGATCCAATTGAGAACATACCACGATTGATGGAAAAAATTGAAGAATTTGGAACAGTTGCGGGATTCTATGTTAATAAAAATAAAACGAAAGTGATGTGTAAAAATATGACGAAACAGAGATGAATTGAACTTCAAGAGAAAATTCAATGTGAAGTAGTGACAAAGACTAAATATTTAGGAATTGATCTGTTTAAAAACAACTATGAAAAGGTTTGGTACAGGATCCAGCAAAACATGAAGAAATGGGACACCTTGAATTTATCGTTACTGGGAAGAATTGCAACTGTAAAAATGAATGTTTTGCCTCGTTTGATGTTTTTATTTCAGACTATTCCAATACTGAAACAAAGGAAAATACTGGATATGTGGCAGAAAGAATTATCGAAGTTTGTATGGGCAGGAAGAAAGCCAAGGATTAAGATGAAAATTTTATGTGATCCAAAAGAAAGAGGAGGACTACAACTACCAAATCTAAAACTGTATTATGATGCCGTCTGCTTAACATGGTTGGAGCAGTGGATCAACCTTGAGAATAAAAAGTTGTTGGTATTAGAAGGTCATGATAATAAGTTTGGATGGCATGCATATTTATGGTATGGAAAAGTAAAAATGGATAAGTTTTTTAAACACCACTTCATAAGACGATCACTGTTCGAGACTTGGATGAGATATAGAAAATTCTTCTTGGAAGAAAGACCACTTTGGATTGTACCAGCAGAAGTGATTAATCCATATTCAAGAAATCAAGGTCTAGATTGGTTACCTTATAAAAGTCTTTTAAAGTTAGAAGGGAAAAACTTTGTATTAAAAGATAGAAATTATGTTGAATTTGAATATGATTGGTTGAAATATAGACAGATTTATGACTTATTTAAGACCGACAAAAGAGAACATGGTTTTAGAGAAAATAACATGGAAATTGAAATTGTATGGGTTGAAAAGGGGAAAAAAATGATTTCAAAACTGTATAAGGTTTTATTGAAATGGTATACTGAGGATGAAATTGTAAAAGAGCAAATGATAAAGTGGGCAGTAAATATTAACAATGAAATATCCATGTCATCTTGGGAATATTTGTGGAAAAAGTCAATGAAAATTTCAACTTGTGTAAATGTTAAAGAGAATTGCTTTAAAATGATGTATAGATGGTATATGACTCCAAAAAAATTGCTATTATAAATGAAAGCATGTCTAACAAATGTTGGAAATGTAAGAAAAATGAAGGGTCCTTTTACCATATGTGGTGGACATGTGATAAAGCTGTAAGTTATTGGACTGAGATCCACAATGAGATACAAAAATTTTTGAAATGTACTTTTAAGAAAGACCCACAGATGTTATTGTTAGGTCTTAAAATGGAAGAAATAAATGTAACCAAGAGAACATTATTATGGTACTTAATTACAGCAGCCAGATTGACTTTTGCTCAATATTGGAAGCAAGACAAAGTACCTGAAACATGGGAATGGATTAAAAAGATGCTGTTTATGGCAGAAATGGACAAATTAGCAAGAAAGTTAAACAACGAAGAAGATGAAACTTTTTTTGAAGACTGGAAAGACTTTCAAGAATACTTGTTGAAAAATTGGGATGTTAAACGTGGTTTGATTTGTTTTGATAGCTATTAAGAAGAAACTGAAAGAGAGTTAGACTTTTGAATTGTTACCGTTAGTAAGAGAAAATAAGTTTAGAAGTAATTGTAACAGAATAAGAGAGACATTAAGGGGGTTGGAGCAGTGCGGGAAGCCTTGTTTGGGGGGTGGGGTAAAAGAAAATGGATATGTATTGGCTTGTTTAAATTGTATGATCATGAAATATATCCAATAATAAACTGTATTTACAAAAAAAGCCTTTCTCATGGAGAATTAAATGTCAATTTCTCTCACTGGAACATTTTGCAAATCCTCTGCCGGATCTGCTTGGTCTTCACACTGTACACAATGGGGTTAAGAACTGGCGGGACGGCAATGTAGACATTGGCCATCATCATGTGGACAATGGGAGAGAGGTGTCTTCCAAAGCGGTGGACCGCTGTGACGCCTATCATTGGAATATAGAAAATCAGGATGGCACACAGATGGGAGACGCAGGTGTTCAGGGCCTTCAGACGCCCTCTGTGAGAAGCAATGCTCAAAACTGTCTGCAGAATCAGGACGTACGAGACAAGAATGAGCACAACATCCAACCCCAAAGTGCTAAGGACTATAACCAACCCATACAGTATGTTGACTGTTATGTCTGCGCAGGCCAAATGCATCACATCCGGGTGGAGACAGTAGGAGTGAGAGAGGACATTCGACCGGCAGAAGGGCAGCCGTTTAATCAGGAAAGGGATCGGGAAGAGGAGGCAGCAAGCCCTGGATAAGATAGCGATCCCTATTTTTACAATGACGGTATTTGGGAGAAGTGAGGAGTATCTGAGGGGGTCGCGTATGGCAATGAAGCGGTCCACAGCCATTGCCACGAGGATGGCAGATTCTGTCCATTGAAACAGATGGATGAAGAACATCTGGGTGAGACAGGCAGTGAACGAGATTTCCCTGGCATCAAACCAGTAAACGCCCAGCATCGTTGGCATGGTGGACAGGGTGAGGCCAAGATCCGAGCAGGCGAGGATGGAGAGGAAGAGGTACATGGGCTCGTGGAGGCTTTGCTCTGTCTTGATGACAAAGAGGATCACAAGGTTTCCAAAGAGAGTCAGGAGGTAGAGCAGGCAGAGAGGGAAGGCCATCCAAGAGTTTTGCTCCTGCATACCAGGAATGCCAACGAGGATGAAGGTCTGGTGATTCACGGTGCTGTCATTGAAGTTGATGGTCGAAGTCATCCTTGTACCATGATGTTCTGGGAAACATGCACCATCATCTCAACAGACCTAAAATGTCATACAGGAAAAGTTGCAGCAGTTGTTAACCCATTCTCTACAATTTATATATATTAGGTCTGTACGTTGCTTTCATCCTGACATCCCGTTCACCATCTTTGAATTATGGCCAAGTTTTGCTAGTCTTCCAGCACCATCTTGAGTTTCACATAAATCAGTGCCTTCAGCAAAGACAGGTTCAGAGGGTAGTCATGTTGGTCTTTAGTAGAACAACTGGATTCAAGACCAGGAGCACTTTAGAGACAAAGAAGACATGAGGCAGTGGGGTAGAAGGACTCAGGGATCTCTATTCCGACTCGGATCTAACAAAGGGAGCTTTGACTCTTGAATTCGTCATCCTCAGAACACTTCTTGGTTTCTAAGGTGATCCTGGAGTCAAATGTAGCATAAACTGGTTAATCTATCATATCCAAAGCCAGACAGGTTCATCTGCAAGAGATCTGGATATGACATCTATGCAGCTTGCTGGGCCATATGCATTATTAAAAATGTCAATAAGAGAAGGTCAAAGGTCCTTTCCGCACTCAACTTTAAATCCTGGTTCAACCCTCTCCCTGAACTTACATTCTACACTACACGTGAGTTCACCCTTGTAATGATCGCAGAGTATGTTTTGTTTCCACTTTACATTAAGGCCACCTGTCAGGTTCAACTGCAAGTAAGTCCAGGCACTCTTCATAAAAGATATGCTTTATTGGAATACAAGTAAGTTGCCCTTGTTAGCAGAGTTATTGTCAGGAATACCCCACCAAGCATAATGGCCTACAGATATAGTATGATGCATAAGCCCTACTAGCGAATGAGATCTGAGCGCGCACGCAGGAATACTCCCAGCGGGAGGATATATAATGAAAGGGAGAAGGCCCCCTCCCTTCCCACTATCTAAGGCGAGAAATTTTCCACCGGCTGGGAAGTCAAGCCTGTGTCTCTCTTGTTCAAGGACACTAAGATAGCAGGCGGTGGCAGAGAGTTCTCCCACAAGTTCCAGCAAAGCATACTATGCGCAGGCGTGTCAGCTAATTAAAACAAACAATAACGACACTGTCTAAATCCAGACAGGAGAGAAATATGGCAGTTCATCTGACACCACCCGAGTTTCGCCCCACACTTGTCCCAGGATAAACGGATGCTGTTATAGCTAGGGATAAATGCAAGGTATTGTGTCCTGAGTTGAACTCTGATAAAACCAGGGATGCAATCCAAGTTTGGAAAGGACCAAAGTGAGATTGGCACCCAGATATTCCCATTTCCCGTGGATGTATGTACAGAAAGAGGTTTCAGAAATATCATATTCAACTTCAGTTTATAGCTGTGATTTTCAAATTTTACTGTTAAACCAAAAGGTTTTTTGTATCTCAAGAATTGAAGGCTCAGGGGGAAATGCATATATACAGAGGCATCCTCTGCAAAAATCCTGCTTGGGGTTGGTACTGCCTGCCTGGGATGGAAACCCGAATTAATGGGTTTTCACATTACTGCTTCAAGAAAGGGAACAGAAGAGTCAAAAGGGGCAACCAACCTCAACCGGTTCCCCTCCCCTCCCTCACTGCCATCACCTCTGGAGGATTGGTGGCAGAAGTGGACCCAGGGCCATGGCTGCCAATCAGCTGTGAGGTGGGTGGATGGCGATGCTGGCAGACCTCGAGAAGATGAGAAGAGCCCAGCTGGATCACGCCAAGGGTCTCTGTAACACACCACCCAGTTTCCTTTGCTTGCTCTGATGTCCACCAGAACCTTCAGCATGGAAAGAAGCAGTCGTGCTGCAAAAGAGGTTTTCTTTTAAAGAGAATACAGGGTCAGGAAGGAAACGCAGCATGTAAAAATACCTTAAAGATCAAGGCAGGATATGGGGTGGGTGAGGGTGGGAGGGAAATCCCTCACACTCAGATTACAAACACTTTACCTTCTTTATTGCATTCTGGCTGAAGTCCTGTCTAGAGTGACGCCCTTTGCTGCTGTCCCCTCTGCAGTGATAGCCAGGCCAGAGAAGGGTGTTGGCTTCTGGGAATCAGAACAGCTTGGCCATCAGCCCCCCACCCAGCACGAGCCACCCCACCCATACAGGGCCTGGGCACATTCGCCTCTGGCCCCGTAGCGAAGACTACCTACTACCCCTGGATTAAGGAACTGCCCTTCCCAAGTTGTATGTTTGACATTCCAGTTTATCTTCGAAGGTGCAGTCCATCCGGGATACCCTCATGGAGACTTCTTACCACTAAACCTCTAACAGTGTGATCCTCAGCAGAGATGTACCCTGCTAAACCCATTGACTTGAATGGGCTTAGAAGGGTGTAACTCCACTTAGGATTGTGCTTTAAATTAGTTTGAAATCCTTTTGTATTATTATCATCTGATTAGGTTTAGACTTTCCTTTTATGCTATTATGGTAACCGGCTTGGAGCATTTTAATGAGAAGCCGGCTTGGATATAGAACAGTTCACTAATAAGGGAGCGGTGGCAGGGAGCGGTGGCGCAGGGAGTAAAATCACCTGCAGTAACAACTAGCGAACAGCCACTATGGCTGTTCGAGTCCCACCGCGACCGGGGTGAGCTCCCGGTCCTAGTCCTAGCTCCCGCCCACCCAGCGGATCGAAAGTAAAAACAAGTAGATAAATGGGGACCTGCCTTTAGAGAGGCGGGGGGCACCCTCCCTTCCGGGGGTGAGCAGCGGCGGTTAAACTGGCGGTGAACGTCGGCGGTGGCTGAAAAATGGCGGCGGCAGCAGCGGGCAGCGGACGGTTGAGGCTTGGCAGTGGGCGGAGCCACGGACGGAGGTCGAGACGTGCGGACGGCGGGCGGCGTGACGGCACGATGGAGCCAGCCGAGTGCAGACCGAGAGCCGAGGCCGACGCAGGCCTCCGCACTGAAGGAAACCCGGCTGCGGAAGTCTCCTAGCCCAGAGATGGAAGATCTTCGCCAGGACTCGAAGTCCCACGCCTGGAGCCCCACCGGGAAAAAGAAGAAGAACAGGAAGCCCTGCCCTGCTCAGGGTGCCGGTAGGATGCCCCTTCCCCTGTAATTGTGGCCCTAGTTAGGAAATATTAATATATACACTATGTAAACCGCTCTGAGACCCCCTAGGGGGTCTGAGCGGTATATAAGTTGAAACTAATAATAATAATAATAATAAGGTTGAATCGGCATTTGCATTTTTGAATCAGTTTCATGCTGCTGTGAGGCTGTCTTTCTCTGTGCTTGATGGAGTCACAGCAGCATGAAACTGATTCAAAAATGCAAAGGGAATAAATCGGTTGTGGGTAGGATCTAGTCTCTCTGTGATGATGAGGCAGATCCATGAATGAACAGGAGTGGCCGTTCCTGTAACCCAGAGCTGTGCTCTCAAAAGTACTCCCTAAGCATGAAAAATAGGACTGGTGAAGCATTGTGTCTGGTAAGAACATAAGAACATAAGAGAAGCCAATGTTGAATCAGGCCAATGGCCAATCTAGTCCAACATTCTGTCACATAGCGGCCAAAATATACCACGTGCCATCAGGAGGTCCAGCAGTGGGGCCAGTAGGTACACACAAGCGCATTGTATACACCTTAAGCATTCCTTGGGTGATGCTGGCGTACCTCGGGAAGATAAAAAGATCCCAGCTGGATCACACCAAGGGTACCTCTAATGCACCATCTTCTTTCCTTTGCCTGCTCCGATGCCCAACAGAACCTTCAGCACGGAAGGGGGCAGCCGTGCTGCAAAACAGGTTTTCTTTTAAAAGGAATGAAGAGTCAGGACTGAAAGGTAACATGTAAACATTCCTGAAAGAGCAATGCGGGATATGGGGTGGGTGAGGGGGGTGGGTGGGAAATCCCTCACACCCAGATTACAAACATTTTATCTCCTTTATTGCATCCTGGCTGATGAAGAATCCCGTCTAGTTCAGGGCTTTGCATGGTCCCGAAGTCAGTCCAAGGAGCCGAAAATATTCATCTCCTTGATATCTCAAGAACAACCTCTCCTGCTTACCTGACTTTGCTGCGCTGTAGACCGTGAAGCGGACTCAGTTTCCCCGGCTGCAGGGGGGGACTCTGCCTGAGCCACTGCAAGGGAGACTCTGCCTCTGTGCTTCCTATTGCATCTTGAGAGTTTTCATGAAAGCGCTGCTGGGTTTGCCTCTCAGGGACGGGAGATGCCCGAAATATACCGGGGGAAGAAAAAACAAGCCAGCCATGGCAGGTTATGCACTTCCCATCCACGAATCTCGTGCAAGAATCTCCTGGAGTTCTGGCCTCAGAAGAGGCATGCTTGGACCTTCAGCAGGCTAACAGATAAGTGAGATGTAACCATCGGTTCTTCAAGCTCCCGGAGACTCCCCTCGAGAGACAAAGGGGCCCAGACATAAGTTCCCATTCTGAAACAACACCGGTGCATCATTCACAGACTGACAGAAGAGGCTGTCTCACCCCAGTTCTCCCCCTTCCTTGTCCCCCTCCATTCTCAGCAGCTCAGAGAAGACAGTGTTGTCTGTGGCCTGTAGTTCTCAGTCCCTTGAAGATGCACACACAACACTCTGGAGGAAGCACCAGCAAGCTGCCTCAGCTGATGGAGCTGGCAGGGAGGATTTATAGGCTGGGGACCCTGGAGAGACGCTGCAGTTGAGGGATGCTCGGCCAACTGGGGAGGCAGAAAAGCCACAATGGTGGGAACAGCTCCTAATTCACTATATGTGAGCTACGGGAGAGATTAGTGCCTATGCCAAGGGCAGTGCTGGGTCCCAAGGCGGACTTAAGGTCCTTCCCAGTCCCTGGGAAGATCCAGTCCCTGGGCCCAGATAGAGGTGGCTGACTGGAAGTCTATGCACTGCACATTCTTCAAAGCTGCAGTATGCTCCCAGCAATAAGGGAAGAGCAATGAGGGGCATGGGAGGCCAAGTTTCCACCGGTGAGAGAACTGGTGTGTAGTTCTGATAGCAAATAGGAGGGAGTTTCTTTCTCAGGCACACACACATTGGTAGAGAGATGTGCAATATATGCATCAGGGCAGGATAGAAGGAAACACACTTTTATTTAGTTTTCAGATGTTTCTACCTCACTCTTTCTCCAGTGGGAACCCTACGTGGCTGCAACGTTGCCCTCCCTGCCACTTTCTTAGCCTTCTTAAGTCAGGAACACGTAGAGTCGCTGTGGACTGAATCAGACCCCTGGTCCAGCAAGGTCAGGTATTATCTAGGGCAGCCCTCCTTCTGTGGGGAGGCTAGGGATTGGAGTTCTCCTGGTATTACGGACTACAGAGCTCAGTTCCCTTGGTGGTGGTGGGGAAGGCTGCTTTGGATTATGGATTGTGTGGCACTGTTCCCTCCCCTTCCTAAACCTCACACTCCCCAAGATCAACCCTCCCAAATCTCCAGGTATTTCCCAACCCAAAGATGGCAACCATTGCCCTGTCTACTCAGATTGGCAGCAACTCTTCCAGGGTCTTTCACATCATGTACTGCCAGATTCTTTAAATGGGAGATTAACAAGTACTGAACTTGGACATTATTACAATTTGTGGAGAAACGCCATTTTATGTATGTGTTTAAGTTGGTGTGGGCTGGATAGGAGGAGACCATCAAACTTGAGGCAGGCCTGGGCCTAGTCTCCTCCTCCTTCCTCCCTCCTCTCCTGTCTCCAACCCGTAGTCGGAGCTCCCTCGAGCGGACAGGAAGTCCATCATGGTGGTGAGGAGATCTGCCCCAGAATGCTGCAGGAGGGAGAGCCACTTCCTGGGCGGGAAACTGCTGTTGAAGATAGTGGAGATTTTGGGCGGGAAGCCAGTCAGTCTGTCAGAAGCCTGAAGCTGGTCAGACGGCTGCAGGAGGCAGGGGCCATTGTGGGAGACCTCCTGATCCCACATTCTCCAGTGAAATGAAGCAATGTGGCCACCCTGCAGACCATCTAGACAGGGCCTGAGTCGTTTAGAGAAGAGCGAGATGGAGCAGTTTTGTCGCCTTTATTTTGATTCTTCTGTTTACTGTGGAGATGCCTGTGAATCGTTTCGAAATAAATCCTGTTATGTCTTCAGAGACATAAGTGACAGCATAAGCTGAGCAGGTGCTCATTATGCGGATCGGAAATGCTGCACAAGTATTGCCCAATCAAAGGGCTTATGGAGGGAACATCTTTGATTGGCTATTGTTATGGAATATGATTGGTCCTTATAACTGCATTATGATTGGCTGCCTTGTTCAAATGTTATTGGCGCGTTTACATTATGTGGGTGTGGTTGCTACAATCTGAAGTGTATATAAACTGCTGTTTTTAGACTGTATTTCGTCTAGCTGGTCTAGTCCTTAGCTGGTCTAACTTGGAGCTGAAATAAAAGCTGAAATCACTTTTGAACTGACCTCCAGTGTGCTGTCTCGTACTTATCAAATCCTTTAACTGTTGATGGTGAGAAGTCCCTCTCTACTGCGTAGTTCCCCCAGCCACTTGGACAAACTCGGGGTGGGTCAGGGACTCCCTGAGGAGGAGGAGAAGAAGAACGAATGCAAAATGGCCAGTTGCCAACTCTCCAGGAGAGCCCCAAAGATTGTCAGGAAGCCCCAAGGTGGGATCTTAGTGACAACCGAGGGAGGTTAGGAGGCTGCCCCGCCTAACCAGAGCCCAAGACAGGGACAGTGGTGGCAGCAATACCCAGAGGCAATGGAGGAAAACTGCCCTTTCAGGTGCCAGGTCAGGCAAAGGAGGGGTGGGCAGAGCGGGGCCCGCCAGCCGACACAGATACGTTCTGCCACCCAATTCAAAAAATACAAAAACAAAATACAGATAAAATACATTGGCCCTTGAAAGGAAGGGCTAGAAACAGGCTCGGAACCTCCCCCTTTAAAGACAAGAATTCAGATTAATTTAATTAACTGTATTTTAGCTGCACCCTTAAAAATTTAAATGCTCCCCCCCAAGCAAAAAGAATCCTGGCTACGGGCCTGTTAGAAAGTATTCGCTCTTTTTGTGAAAGTTCATAATATCGGGGGGTGAAGCTGAAAGCCAGTTTCAATGTATAAACTGAAGCATTCCACACAAGACATTTACTATGTTAAATACTTTATTTTCTGCTAAATAAAAGCTTGTAGTTTAGCTCCATCTGTGCCATGTCTGTCCAGTCTAAATTCCTATAGAAAAAAACAAGTATTTATGATTTCATTCTAGTAGAGTCCAGGGCTCCCAAGTGCACCCTGTTAGTGACATCATCATATCTCGGGTGACTCAGAATGCTCTGGTATTTTGGGGGAGAAGGGTGTTTTAACCCAAATATCAGAGTGCCCCATGTCACTGGCAGTTCTAACTGGAAGTGATGCTGCCGCATTGCCATCAAAGTCATCATGATGACTTTTATTATAGCATTGGAAAAAGTGCAGAGAAGGGCATCTAGAATGATAAAAGGGTTGGAACACTTTCCCTATGAAGAAAGGTTAAAGCGCTTGGGGCTCTTTAGCTTGGAGAAACGATCGCTGAGGGGTGACATGATCGAGGTTTATAAGATTATGAATGGGATTGAGCAGGTTGAGAAGGAAGTACTTTTCTCCCTTTCTCACAATACAAGAACTCGTGGGCACTCCATGAAATTGCTGAGCATTCGGGTTAGAACAGATAAAAGGAAACACTTCTTTACCCAAAGAGTGATTAAAGTATGGAATTCACTGCCGCAGGAGGTGGTGGCAGCTACAAGCATGGACAGCTTCAAGAGGGAATTAGATAAACATATGGAGCAGAAGTCCATCAGTGGCTATTAGCCACAGGGTATAGATGGGACTCTCAGTCTGGGGCAGGTGATGCACTCTATTCTATCTTGGTGCTGGAGGGGGCAGCAGTGGGAGGGCTTCTAGTGTCCTGGCCCCACTGCTGGACCTCCTGAGGGCACCTGGTATATTTTGGCCACTGTATGACAGAGTGTTGGACTAGATGGGCCATTGGCCTGATTCAACATTGGCTTCTCTTATGTTCTTATGTTCTTATGTTCTTACGATGGCCCAGGCCTTTCCCCATTGTCCATTTAGCCGAAGAGGGAGTCTCCACTTAAGTGGGGAATTAGCTAAATGAGACAGAGTGAGTCGTGGGTATCGGGGATTCTCCACTTACGCATACCAGGATTTCCCCCTGTTAGAGAACTCTCAAATAAACCAGGCAGATGTTCAACTAGGAAGGTTTTCATTTAAAAGAAAAAAGAATATAAATAAAAATGCACACACTGGACACATAAAAGAGCTAACTAAGAAAGGCAGGATGGACAGGGAAAAGCAATTTTAGGGAAGGGTGATAATTACTGATCTTGAAGGGGTCCGTAGAAGCAGCAAAAAGGCCAGTGTTTCAGGAAGCTAGAGAGAACCCACAAGTGAATCGGGGTTTGAGGAGGGATTCAAGGCACACACACACACTGCTGGGGCAGCAGGGTGTTCTGAAGTCGAGCACTCTTGAGAGGGCAATGGGAGGAGGAGGGAAAGGTATCTCAGCGAATGGAACAGTGCCCAACACAGGAAGAACATAGCCCAAGGAGCAGGAAAATCAGCCTCTGTTGCTAAGCAATCAAGCTGAGGCAATTTAAGTCCACAGCAAAACAGTATCCAAATAACCCGGGGCAACAGCAGGCTGAAACTGGGCTGACGACTGAAAGGAGGTAATGTAATGTAGAATGGGGGAAAACCCCGTAATAAAAAGAAGGTTGAACTTGATTTTAGTCCACAGTGGGGGGGGAAATCTAGATTAAAAAGAAAATTGAATTTGATTTTAGTGTAGAATTACTTGGAGGATGCTATGGTGAACATGGATTAAAGGTAAAAGAAGAAGGGGACGACAAAGGATGAGACGGTGTTATCGATGCAATGAACATGAAGTTGAGGAAACTCTGGGGAATGATGGAGGACCGGAGGGCCTGGCATGATGTGGTCCGTGGGGTCACAAAGATTTGGACTTGCCTGTGCGACTGAACAACGACAACAAAAACAGAAAGGGCCTGTGAGGATGCAGTGAAGGCACAGCTGCAGATTTAAGTCCACACAATTCATTGACAGCAAGGAGCTGATCAGGATCAGCTCCATAAGGCCGGGCCACAAGGAGATGGATACCTTTTGCCCCCTCCCCCTAACAATCCCAAACTGGGTGGCCGGGCTCCACTCCATGGCCTGGCAACAGGTGTTCATACTGCCTCATAACAAACAAGGTTCATTTAGCTGAAAGTATAATTCAATCATTAATCATTGTTGCTAAAAAAAAAGAATGAGGATGACTTTGCAAATAATATAATGGCAATGAATGTCTCTGAATCTCCAGCAATCAAAGCACTAAGCAAGAAGATATTCTAATTTATAACCAGAAATATAAAATAACGTTGAAGATGCTGCTTTTTCTCTACAATCTATTTTTAGATTCATTCATATTGAAACTGATGGAATATTTCATTTTGTTTGTCTCATTGCTCCTTAAACTTTGGCTTCACTGAAGCCTGCTTATCCCTCCGTAAAACCTTTCCAATGGAGAATTAAATGTCAATCTCTCTTACTGGAACATTTTGCAAATCCTCTGCCGGATCTGCTTGGTTTTCACACTGTACACAATGGGATTAAGGACTGGCGGGACGGCGATGTAGATGTTGGCCATGAGCATGTGGACAATGGGAGAGAGGTGTCTTCCAAAGCGATGGACCCCTGTGACGCCTATCATTGGGATATAGAAAATCAGGATGGCGCACACATGGGAGACGCAGGTGTTCAGGGCCTTCAGACGCCCTCTGTGGGAAGCAATGCTCAAAACCGTCTGCAGAATCAGAATGTATGAGACAAGAATGAGCACAACATCCAACCCCAAGGTGATAATGGCTATAATCAAACCGTACAGTATATTAACTGTTATGTCTGCACAGGCCAAATTCATTACATCTGGATGGAGACAATAGGAGTGAGAGAGGACATTGGACCTGCAGAGGGCAACCGTTTAATAACAAAGGGGACCGGGAAGCAGACACAGAAACCTCTGGCCAAGACAGCAAGTCCAATCTTACCAATTACTGAATTTTGGAGGAGAGAAGTGTATCTCAGAGGGTCGCGTATGGCAATGAAGCGGTCAACAGCCATTGCCACGAGGATGGCAGACTCTATCCACTGAAACAGATGGATGAAGAACATCTGGGTGAGGCAGGCAGTGAATGAGATTTCCCTGGCGTCAAAGCAGTAAACGCCCAGCATTGTTGGCATGGTGGACAGGGCAAGGCCAAGATCCGAGCAGGCGAGGATGGAGAGGAAGAGGTACATGGGCTCGTGGAGGCTTTGATCGGTCTTGATCACAAAGAGGATCACAAGGTTCCCAAAGACAGTCAGGATGTAGAGAAGGCAAAGAGGGAAGGCCATCGAAGAGTTGTGCTCCTCCATGCCAGGAATGCCAACGAGGATGAAGGTCTGGTGATTCACGGTGCTGTCGTTGAAGCTGATGGTCGAAGTCATCCTTGTACCGTGATGTTCTGGGAAACAGGCACCATCATCTTAAAGACCTAAAATGTCATACAGGAGAAGTTGCAGCAGTTGTTAACCCATTCTCTACAATTTATACATATTAGGTCTGTACGCTGCTTCCATTCTGACATCCCGTTCACCATCTTTGAACTATGGTCAAGTTTCCCTAGTCTTTCAACACCATCCTGGATGAGTTTCACATAGATTGGTCCCTTCAGTGAAGAAGATAGGTTCAGAGGGTAGCCATGCTGGTCCTTAGCAGAACCGCCGGATTCAAGTCCAGTAGCACCTTAGAGACCCAGAAGACATGAGGCAGTGGGGTAGAAGGGCTCAGGGGGTCGCCATTCTGGCTCGGATCCAACAAAGGGAGCTTTGACTCTTGAATTCGTCATCCCCAAAATGCTTATTGGTCTCTAAGGTGCTCCTGGAATCGAATGTAGCACAAACTGGGCACTCTCTCCTATACAAAGCCAGACAGATTCAGCTACAAGAGATCTGGATATGGTATCTTTGCTTGCTGGGCCATGTGCAATGTCAATACCACCAATAAACCAGAGGAGGTCAAAGGAAGTCTGGCACCCAGACATTCCCATATGCCATGGATGTAGTTCCAGGAAGAGGTCTCGGAAATAACATATTTAACATGAATTCATAGCTGTGATTTTCAAATTTTACTGTTAGGCTTGCCTTTACTAGTGCCAGGGCTTTTTCGGTGGTGGCTCCCCTCTGGTGGAATGAGCTCCAGGAGGAGATCAGGGCCCTGGGGGACCTTGTACAGTTCCGCAGAGCCTCTTCCGCCAGGCTTTCAATTAGGAGCTGCCACCACCACCATCACCACCACTACCGCCACCACCGCCACTACCACCACCACCGCCACCAACTATTAGTATTATTAATGTCTATGGTGGTGGTCTGGCCCATATGAAGATCGAGCCTCTGTGCAGGGGAAAGCCAAACACCACTGGTTGTGGCTGCTAAATGCTCCAGCTTACAGCACGCCAACTGTAACGTAGTGAAGGAACGATCTATGTTACTAGCACTTTAAATTTTATTTATTTATTTATTCAGCTTATATACCGCTCAAGCCCCGAGGGGTCTCAGAGTGGTTTACATGGTATATGATCCTTCCCTAACTAGGGCCACAATCATGGGGGAGGGACATCCTACCGGCACCCTGAGCAGGGCTTCCCGTTCTCTTCCGGCGGGGCTCCAGGCATTCGCGCTGCAGCCTCGGTGTACTCAAGCCCCTGGCGAAGATCTTTTTTCCTGGGCCAGGAGACTTCCGCGGCAGGCCTCTTCCCGACACGTAGGCCCATGTCGGCCTCGGCTTCCGGTCTGCGTCCAACAGGCTCCACCGTGCTGCGCCGTCGCGCCGCCCGCACATCACGGCTCCGCCCATGGCTCCGCCCACTGCCAGGTTCGTCCGTCTGCTTCGCCTGCCGCCGCTGCTGCTATCGCCGCCTCCGCCGCCGCTGCTGATGTCCACCGCCGATGTCACCGCTGCTACACCCCCCCAGAAGGGAGGGTGCCCCCTGCCTCTCTACAGGCAGGTACCCATTTAATCTACTTGCAAATGCTTTCGAACCGCTGGGTGGGCGGGAGCTGGGACTAGGACCGGGAGCTCACCCCGATCGCTGTGGGACTCAAACAGCCATAGTGGCTGTTCGCTTGTTGTTATAACAGGTGTGATTTACCACCTGCGCCACCGCTCCCTATAAACTGGTTAATTGTGAATTTGGCACTGTTATTGTTACTGAATGGCTATTATAAATTGTTTTTAAATGTTTTATATGGATTTAGCACTTGATGCCGTTACTGTGAGTCGCTCTGAGCCCGCTCAGGGAGGGCGGGGTAGAAAGCTAAATAAATAAATAAATAAATAAATAAATATAATAATAAATTTTTTAAAAAATAAAAAATTGTTTAACAGTATTGATGTAAAGTGCCCTGAGCCTGCTTTCGGGGAGAGCGATATATCAATCAATCAGTAAATCAATCAATCAAACAGACAAACAAATGAGTTTCTTTTTGTATCTCAAGAACTGAAGGCTCAGAGGGAAATTGCATATAGGATGACGTCATCTGCAAAAATCCTGCTTGGGGTTGGTCCCGCCTGCCTGGGCTGGAGCCTTGAATTAGCGGGTTTTCACATTACTGCTTCACAAAAAGGAACAGAAGAGTTGAAAGGGGCAACCCCAACCACTCCCCCTCCCCTCCCTCACTCTAATCACCACTGGAGGAGTCGTGGCAGAAGTGGACCCAGGGCTGTGGCTGCCAATCAGCTGTAAGGTGGGTGCTGGCAAACCTCGAGAAGATAAGAGCCTGGCTGGATAACACCAAGGGTCTCTCTAATGCACCACCCTCTTTCCTTTGCCTGCTCCGATGCCCAACAGAACCTTCAGCATGGAAGGGGGCAGCCGTGCTGCAAAAGAGGTTTTCTTTTAAAGAGAATACAGAGTCAGGAAGGAAAGGTAACATGTCAAAATTCCTGAAAGAGCAATGCAGGATATGGGGTGGGTGAGGGGGGTGGGTGGGAAGTCCCCCACACCCAGATTACAAACATTTTATCTCCTTTATTGCATCCTGGCTGATGAAGAGTCCCGTCTAGTTCAGGGCTTTGCATGGTCGCGAAGTCAGTCCAAGGAGCCGAAAATATTCATCTCCTTGATATCTCAAAAGCAGCCTCTCCTGCTTACCTGACTTTGCTGCGCTGTAGACTGTGAACCTGACGTGGTTTCCCTGGCTGCAGAGGGGGACTCTGCCTGATCAACTGCAAGGGAGATTCTGCCAGTGCTTCTTATTGCATCTTGAGAGTTTTCATGAAAGCGCTGCTGTGTTTGTCTTTCAGGAACGGGAGATGCCCCAAATATACCAGTGGAAGAAAAAACAAGCCAGCCATAGCAGATTCCACACTTCCCATCTGCAAATCTTGCGCAAGAAGCACCTGGAGTTCTGGCCTCAGAAGGGGCATGCTTGGACCTTTAGCAGGCTAACAGACAAGTGAGATGTGACCATTGGTTCTTCAAGCTCCCAGAGACTCCCCTGGAGAGACAGATGAGCCCAGACATAAGTTCCCATTCAGAAAAACGCCAATGCCTCATTCACAGATGGAAAGAAGAGGCTGCCTTACAGTCCAGGGCAAGACCCCCGTTCTCCGCATTCTTTGTCCTCCTCCATTCTTGGCAGCAAAGAGAAGACAATGTTGTCTGTGGCCTGTAGTTTTTCGTCCCTTCAAGATGCACACACAACACTCTGGAGGAAGCATCAGAGGGCTGCCTCGGCTGACGGAGCTGGCTGGGGGGAGGATTTATAGACGGAGGACCCTGGAGAGATGCTGCAGTTGAGGGATGCTTTGCCAACTGGGGAGACAGAAAAGCCACAATGATGGGAACAACTCCCTGATTCACCATGGGAGCACCAAGGCCAGTGCAGGGTCCCAAGGCTGACTTGAAGTCCTTCCCAGTCCCTGGGCAGAGCCAGCCCCTGGGCCCAGGTGGCTGACTGGAGGTGTGTGAACTGCACATTCTTCAAAGCTGCAGTACCCCCCCCCAGCGATAAGGCAAGAGGGAATAAGGGGCACGGGAGGCCAAGTTTCCACTGAGGAGAGAACTGGTGTGTAATTCTGATAGGAAACAGGAGGGAGGATCTTTCTCAGGCATGCACACTTTGGAAGAGAGAAGTGCAATGCACCCAGAAGGGCAGGACAGGAAGAAACACACTTGTTTTCTTTAGTTTTTAGATGTTTCTACCCCACCCTTTCCCCAGCGGGAGCCCCAAGTGGCTTGTTACATTGCCCTCCCTGCCTCCTTTGTATCCTTGCAAATGCAAGAACACATGAAGTTGCCATGTAGTGCATCAGACCCCTGGTCCTGCAAGGTCAAGTGTTGTCTAGGGCTGCCCTCCTTCCGAGGGGCGGGGTCTGGAGTTCTCTTGGTATTATTGAATGCAGAGCTCGGTTCCCTTTTGGGGGGGTGGAATAAAGGCTGCTTTGGATCGCATGGCTTTGTCCCCCGCTGAGGTCCACCCCCTCCCCCAAACCCCACACTCTCCAAGCTCCACCACCCCCAAATCTCCAGGCATTCCCCAACCCAAAGATGGCAACCATTGCCCTGTCTGCTCAGATTGGCAGCCGATCTCCAGGGTCTTGTGCCAGAAGTCTTTCACCGCATGTACCGTCAGGTTCTTTGAACTGGAGATGCCAAGGATTGAACTGGGACATTCTTCTTTTCTACATTTTTTTTTAAAAATAAAAAAAAAAATCCCCAAAACCCCTCTCTATAGACAGATGATTTATTTTTGAACAGAATCTAACCTATAGAAACTTACGCTCCTTAGACCTGGAAATTTAATTCTACAGGATAATGCTCCGAGTGGTTTATAGAATAAAATTCTAAAACCGGCACATTAGACCTAATTCTGGACAGTTTTATTGTTGCTAGTTCTGCCGTACAGTTTATGGATACTTATTTAGTTATATTATGTTCTGGGAGAGTGTTATACTTTTTCAAAACAATGTACTTGTTAGTGTATATTACTGTGCTTATGGATTATACAGTAATACTTACTTGTACTATGTACGTTATTTGGTTATGATATGAATGATATGATATGATCATTCTGTAGCTTTTTAATACTTTAAAAATTAAAAATATAAATAAAAAAATACAAAAAAGAGATAGATAAAATACATTGCTATACAAAATCATAATCCACCCTGTCTTGTGAATGTAGAGAATCCTATCCCAGCAGTTGTCATTACTTCTGTTAAATATAATTATACAATTAACAGCCCTTTGACTGTGTACGGTTCTCTTCGTTCAGCAGGTGAAGGCTTTCACGGCTGGAGTTCAATATTTGCTGTAGATTTTCCAGGCTGTGTGGCCATGCTCTTGGCATGGTAAAGGTAAAGGTAAAGGTAAAGGTTCCCTTGCTCAAAAGCCAGTCGAATCCGACTCTAGGGTTGCGGTGCTCATCTCCGTTTCAAAGCCGAAGAGCCAGCGCTGTCCAAAGACATTTCCGTAGTCATGTGGCTGGCATGACTAAACACCAAGGCGAACGGAACGCGGTTACCTTCCCACCGAAGTGGTACCTATTTATCTACTTGCAATTTCTTGCTTTCGAACTGCTAGGTTGGCAGAAACTGGAACTAGAGACGGGAGCTCACTCCGTCTTGTGGCACCCGGGTCTTGAACTGCTGAACTACTGACCTTCCACAGCCTGCAGTTCAGTGTCTTAACCACTTGAGCTACCGCTGCTCCTCTTGGCATGGTAGGACCTGACAATTCGCCAATATCTGTGACTGGCATCCTCAGAGGTATAACACAGAAAGATGGAGGATTCTCTGTGTCAAGGTTTTTATTTTTGTTTTGTTTGGCATACCCCAGGTAAGTTTTATTGACCTTCCTTCTTCTGAGTTTATGTGTTTATATGTTACATGTGTGTGTGTTTATATGAAGCAGGAGAGCAGCTCAACTGTATATGCAGACATCACCGGATGGTCAATATAGAAATCAAATAGATTACATCATCGAAAGCAGAAGATGGGTTTTTCTCTCTCTGCTAAAACAAGACTAGAAGCTGATAGGAGTGATGCTAGGAGTGGTACAGACCATGAATTGTTAATATTGAAAATTAGAATAAAGCTGAAGAAAAACACCAAAATATTCATAGTGCCAACATACAACTTAAATAACATTCCTGAAGACCATGTAGAGAACAGATTTGCATCGCTCACTTCAAGTGAGTGTGAACTGGAAAAACTGTGGGTTGAAACCAGAGATATTATCAAGGAAAAATGTGCAAAGATTGTTCCTGTAGCCAAAAGAAATGAAAAGCCTCAATGGTTCCTCGTGATTTTGGCCTCGTGCAGATTCAAATGTCAATTTAGCCAGGGTATTATTTGGCTTTTAGGTAGGATTTGGTGTCGACTTAGGGAAGGCGGCTTGTTTTACTGAGGCAAATAAGCATCCTGGGAAGGGCCCAAAATACCAGTCTTCCTTGTGCAGGTTCCAGGGACAGACAGGCAACTAGGCATTGGAAGGGCTCACATGGGGCTTTGCAGGATCCTGTAGGTTGTGGGAAAATGTTCCAGTGAAATCTTGTAAGCTGAAATAGTCCCTCTGGAGATAGGAGGACTGGATCTCCACTCAGTGTTTATTTACTTCAACCAGGGCTCATTTACAAAGCAGGCCTATAGTTACAGTGGGACATTTTGGGGCCCTGCCCCCTTAATTAGAAGCCCTGCCCCACAAATAGAATCATAGAACCATAGAGTTGGAAGGGGCCATACAGACCATCTAGTCCAACCCCTGCCCAATGCAGGACCAGCCTAAAGAATCTCTGACAAAACTTCGTCATAAGAACATAAGAACATAAGAGAAGCCAATGTTGAATCAGGCCAATGGCCCATCTAGTCCAACACTCTGTCACACAGCGGCCAAAATATACCAGGTGCCATCAGGAGGTCCAGCAGTGGGGCCAGGGCACCAGAAGCCCTCCCACTGCTGCCCCCTCCAGCACCAAGAATAGAGTGCATCACCTGCCCCAGACTGAGAGTTCTCATTCTATACCCTGTGGCTAATAGCCACTGGTGGACTTCTGCTCCATATGTTTATCTAATTTCCTCTTGAAACTGTCCATGCTTGCAGCTGCCACGACCTCCTGTGGCAGTGAATTCCATATGTTAATCACTCTTTGGGTGAAGAAGTATTTCCTTTTATCTGTTCTAACCCGACTGCTCAGCAATTTCATAGAGTGCCCACGAGTTCTTGTATTGTGAGAAAGGGAGAAAAGTACTTCTTTCTCAACCTGCTCAATCCCATTCATAATCTTATAAACCTCGATCATGTCACCCCTCAGCCGTCGTTTCTCCAAGCTAAAGAGCCCCAAGCATTTTAACCTTTCTTCATAGGGAAGGTGTTCCAACCCTTTTATCATTCTAGTTGCCCTTCTCTGCACTTTTTCCAATGCTATAATATCCTTTTTGAGATGTGGTGACCAGAACTGTACACAGTATTCCAAATGAGGTCGCACCAATGATTTATACAGGGGCATGATGATACTGGCTGATTTGTTATCAATTCCCTTCCTAATAATCCCCAGCATAGCGTTGGCCTTCTTTATTGCAGCTACACATTGTGTAGACATTTTCAGCGAGTTATCCACTACGACTCCAAGATCTCTCTCTTGGTCAGTCTCTGCCAGATCAGACCCCATCAACGTGTATTTATATTTAGGATTTTTGGCTCCAATGTGCATCACTTTGCACTTGGCCACATTGAACCCCATTTGCCACGTTGACGCCCACTCACCCATCCTCAACAGATCCCTTTGGAGTGCCTCACAATCCTCCCTGGTTTTCACCACCCTGAACAACTTCGTGTCATCTGCAAATTTAGCCACATCACTGCTTACTCCCAATTCCAAATCGTTAATAAACAAGTTAAAAAGCATGGGACCGAGTACTGATCCCTGTGGTACCCCACTGCTTACCACCCTCCACTGAGAGAGTTTCCCATTTATACTCACTCTCTGTTTCCTATTTATAAGCCAGTTTTTGATCCACAAGAGGACTTGTCCTTTTATCCCATGACTATTGAGCTTACTTAGGAGCCTTTGATGAGGAACTGTATCAAAAGCTTTCCGGAAGTCAAGGTAAATAATATCTATTGGGTCCCCCTTGTCCACATGTTTGTTCACTCCCTCAAAAAACACTAACAGGTTAGTGAGACAAGATCTTCCCTTACAGAACCCATGCTGAGTCTGCCTCAATAGTTTTTGTTCATCAATGTGCCTACTAATTCTTTCCTTAATAACAGTTTCCACCAACTTACCCGGTATCGATGTCAGACTGACTGGCCTGTAATTTCCTGGATCTCCCCTGGAGCCCTTTTTAAAGATGGGAGTGACATTAGCTACCTTCCAGTCCTCAGGAATGGAGGCAGATTTTAAAGAAAGATTACATATTTTTGTCAGGAGATCCACAAGTTCACATTTGAGTTCTTTCAGAACTCTCGGATGAATGCCATCCGGGCCTGGTGATTTATTAATTTTTAAATTGTCCATCAGTCGGAGGACTTCCTCTCTTGTCACCGCAATCTGATTCAGGTCTTTCAAACCCCCTCCCGAAATCAGTGCTTCTGGAGTGGGCAAACACTTCTCCTCTTCCACAGTGAAGACAGAGGCAAAAAATGCATTCAGCTTCTCAGCCATTTCCCTATCATCCTTCACTACTCCTTTTACCCCTTGGTCATCCAAGGGCCCCACTGCCTCCCTGGCTGGCTTCCTACTTCTAATGTATTTGAAGAAAGTTTTATTGTTGGTCTTTATGTTTTTTGCGATATGCTCCTCATATTCCCTTTTTGCTTGCCTGATCACAGACTTGCATTTTATTTGCCATAGTCTGTGTTCCCTTTTATCAACCTCACTAAGACTAGCTTTCCACCGCTTAAAGGAATCCTTCTTACCTTTTACAGCTTCCATTACTTTATTTGTTAACCATGCAGGCTTATTTCTATACCTATTTGTACCTTTCCTAACCTGCGGTATATATTTTTTCTGAGCTTCTAGGATTGTCTTTTTAAATAGTCTCCAAGCTTCCCCAATGGTTTTGACCTTCTCCACTCTTCCTTTCAATTTCTTCCTCACATGTCCCCTCATACCAGAGAAGTTACCCCTTTTAAAGTTAAAAGTGGTTGCGTCAGTCTTTTTGGGCAACTCCCTATCTGTACAAATGTTAAACTCAATGACATTATGGTCACTGTTTCCAAGTGGTGCAGTCACTTTTACATCTCTCACCAGGTCTTGTGTGTTACTTAGGACCAAATCCAGGATCGCCTCTCCCCTGGTAGGATCTGTGACCATCTGTTCCACAGCACAGTCATTGAGAGTGTCTAAGAACGCAATCTCTTTTTCCCGACTAGAACTCATATTGACCCAATCAATGTGTGGGTAGTTAAAGTCGCCTATTACAACACAGTTATTTCGTCTAGCCGCTATCTTTAATTCATTCATCATTTTATAATCCTCCTCTATCTTTTGATCTGGTGGGCGATAACAAACTCCCACTGTTAAGCCTCCTTTTGGACCCACTATTTCAACCCATAGCATTTCCAGAAGGGAATCCAATTCTCTTACCCTCTAAGTCTTACTGGATGGTATACCCTCTCTGACATACAGAGCCACCCCACCTCCAACCCTTTCCCCCTATCCTTCCGATATAATTTATAACCAGGAATCACCGTATCCCACTGATTTTCCTCATCCCACCAAGTTTCTGAAATACCCACAATGTCTATTTCCCCCCCAACACCAAACATTCCAACTCCCCGATTTTACCTCGGAGACTTCTAGCATTTGTGTATAAACACTTATAGTTTCCCACGTTTGTTAAGCCCACAGCCTTCCTCTTGCTGCCTCGAGACCTTGCCAGGCAGTTCCTATCATTAGCCACAGTCTCAGTGGACAATTGTAATCCATTTCCTTGTACAAAAGTAATAGCTACCCCTTCATCTCTTTGAGATGAGCCATCCCGAACCAGAGACTTTTCATCTCCTGTCGGCTTTCCCCCATTATTCAGTTTAAAAACTGCTCTGCCACCTTTTTGATTTTGAGCGCCAGCAGCCTGGTTCCTTCTCGGGACAAGTGGAGACCGTCCCTTTTGTACAGCTCCCTCTTGTCCCAAAAAGCATCCCAGTGCCTAACAAACTTGAACCCTTCCCCCTACACCACCGTCTCATCCACGCATTGAGACTCCTGATCTGTGCCTGTCTCTCCGGCCCTGCGCGTGGAACAGGTAGCACTTCCGAGAAGGCTACCTTGGAGGTCCTGGCCTTGAGTTTCCTGCCCAGCAGCCTAAATTTCTCCTCCAGGACCTCACGACTGCATTTCCCCACATCGTTGGTGCCGACGTGCACCACGACCACTGGCTCCTCCCCAGCACTATCTACCAGCCTATCTAAAACACGCGTAATGTCCGCTACCTTCGCACCAGGCAGGCAAGTCACCATACGGTCAGTACGCGGGTTCGCCACCCAGCTGTCTACCTGCCTAAGGATCGAATCACCAACTACCAAGAGCCCCCCTCCCACCCTTCCCAGGGACGGTTCCTTGGTACGAAAGGATACCCGTTCACCAGCTGAAGAAGAGGTCCCTTCTGAGGGCACATTCCCCTTATCCTCAGCATGGTGCCCCTTTTCCCCTTGACCCTCATGCTCCCTGGCAGCAGCCGGGCTGCCAGATCCAGAGTGGGACATATCTAACAAGTCCCCGAGAGTCTTCCCCGTGCACCTAACTGACTGTCCCTGCTTCTCCAGGTCAGCCACCTTGGCCTCAAGGGAGCAAACTCGCTCCCTGAGAACCAGGAGCTCCTTGCACCGAGCACACACCCAAGACTTCTGACCAGTGGGCAGATAGTCATACATGTGACACTCCATGCAAAACACTGGATAGCCCCCAACCCCCTGCTGGCATTCTGGCTTCATAATTGTTTTTAAACAAATACTTTTCTATAACCCCCTTTTAAAACCCTTTGTATTTATATGGCTCCTGTTGTAGGAGTCTACTTACCTTACCTTACCAAGGAGCCAAGGTCCTGGCTTTCTGTCTCTTCCTGGGCTTCTTACAGAGCCCCTAGGCCAAGAGCCACAGGCAAAAGCCTCGCCCTTTTGCTCTCGCCCTTCGGCTCGTGCCAGAGGCTCGTGCCTCTTGCAAACTTCCTGCCTTAAATGGAATTGTCTCCCAGGAGAGGGTGTGGCCAGCAGCTACTCAAAATCACCCAAGGCACTTAATGACGGTCAAACAAAGCCCCTTTCACACTCCAACTCCAGCAGCCAGGAGTCTGCTATTCAATCTCACCCAAGCACTTAATTACAGGCAAACAATGACCCTTTCACACCCTAACTCCAGCAGTCAGGAGTCTGTTACAACTCACCCACACACTCCCAAATACAGTCCCTGACACAGTACCTTTTCAGCTACTGAAAGCACCTCAGCTGAAAGTAAATAAATAAAAATACCACTCACCCCTCTGGCAGCTCAAACACCTTGCTCCTTCTCAGAGCTCAGCTGGGTCAGCCGCTTCTTGAAATAGATATTATTTACCTTGACTTCCGGAAAGCTTTTGATACAGTTCCTCATCAAAGGCTCCTAAGTAAGCTCAATAGTCATGGGATAAAAGGATAAGTCCTCTTGTGGATCAAAAACTGGCTTATAAATAGGAAACAGAGAGTGAGTATAAATGGGAAACTTTCTCAGTGGAGGGTGGTAAGCAGTGGGGTACCACAGGGATCAGTACTCGGTACGATGCTTTTTAACTTGTTTATTAATGATTTGGAATTGGGAGTAAGCAGTGAAGTGGCTAAATTTGCAGATGACACGAAGTTGTTCAGGGTGGTGAAAACCAGGGAGGAATGTGAGGCACTCCAAGGGGATCTGTTGAGGATGGGTGAGTGAGCGTCAACATGGCAAATGGGGTTCAATGTGGCCAAGTGCAAAGTGATGCACATTGGAGCCAAAAATCCTAAATATAAATATACGTTGATGGGGACTGAACTGGCAGAGACAGACCGAGAGAGAGATCTTGGAGTCGTAGTGGATAACTCGCTGAAAATGTCTAGACAGTGTGTAGCTGCAATAAAGAAGGTCAACGCTATGCTGGGGATTATTAGGAAGGGAATTGAAAACAAATCAGCCAGTATCATCATGCCCCTGTATAAATCATTGGTGCGACCTCATTTGGAATACTGTGTACAGTTCTGGTCACCACATCTCAAAAAGGATATTATAGCATTGGAAAAAGTGCAGAGAAGGGCAACTAGAATGATAAAAGGGTTGGAACACCTTCCCTATGAAGAAAGGTTAAAATGCTTGGGGCTCTTTAGCTTGGAGAAACGACGGCTGAGGGGTGACATGATTGAGGTTTATAAGATTATGAATGGGATAGAGCAGGTTGAGAAAGAAGTACTTTTCTCCCTTTCTCACAATACAAGAACTCGTGGGCACTCCATGAAATTGCTGAGCAGTCGGGTTAGAACAGATAAAAGGAAATACTTCTTCACCCAAAGTGTGATTAACATATGGAATTCACTGCCACAGGAGGTGGTGGCAGCTGCAAGCATGGCCATTTTCAAGAGGGAATTAGATAAACATCTGGAGCAGAAGTCCATCAGTGGCTATTAGCCACAGGGTATAGATGGGAACTCTCAGTCTGGGGCAGGTGATGCACTCTATTCTTGGTGCTGGAGGGGGCAGCAGTGGGAGGGCTTCTGGTGTCCTGGCCCCACTGCTGGACCTCCTGATGGCACCTGGTATATTTTGGCCGCGGTGTGACAGAGTGTTGGATTAGATGGGCCATTGGCCTGATTCAACATTGGCTTCTCTTATATTCTTATGTTCTTATGAAAAAGTCATGCTAGAAATGTTATTTTTGAGGAGAGACCCCCTGCTGCTGCTTGCCCTCAGATTTCGCTCTCCCTCCCACTGTGGAATGGGACCTGGAAGAAGACAGCTCAGAGGGCATTCAAACACCTCTTGAGTTCCCTTCGACATGGCAAGAAAGCTTAGAAGGGCACTCAAGAGGGGCACCTTCAATACATCTCCGACAATCCCCTGTGCTGCTAGCCCAGTCCTGCTGTAGACCACCTGGGTCATGGTGAACCTTTTGAAAGTATCCCCAGGAAAACATTCTAAGCTTTCTTGCCCTGTGGAAGGGAACTCAAAAGGCACCTAAATGTCTTCTGAAGGCAATTAAATGCCACGTGAGCCAATTCTTTCTCAGAAACTGAGAGCTCGCTGTCCTGTCCCTTGAAAGGAAGGGCTAGAAACAGGCCCGGAGCCTCCCCCTTTAGAGACAGGAATTCAGATTAATTTAATTAACTGCCCCTTTAAAATGTTTAAATACCCTCCAAACCAAAAGAATCCTGGCTATGGGCCTGTTAGAATGTATTCGCTCTTTTTGTGAAAGTTCGTAACATCTGGGGGTGAAGCTGAATGCCAGTTTCAACTTACAAACTTAAGCATTCCATACAAGACATTTACCATGTTAAAGACTTTATTTTCTGTTGTAGTTTAGTTCCATCTGTGCCGTGTCTGTCCAGTCAGAATTCCTATAGAAAAGAATAAATATTTAAGACTGCATTCTGGTAGAGTCCAGGGCTGCCAAGTGCACACTGGAAGTGACATCATCATATCTCTGGTGATGCAGGATGCTCTGGTATTTTTGGGGAGAAGGGTGTTTTTACCCAAATATCAGAGTGCCCCATGTCACTGGCAGTGCACACTGGAACTGATGCTGCCACATTGCCAGCAATGTCATCATGACCCTGGCCCAGGTTTCTCCCCACTGTGAGAAAGTCCCTTCTGCCCACATTACCCAAAGAAGGAGTCTCCAATTAAGTTGGGGAACTAGTGAAAGGAGACAGAGCTAGTCATGAGTATCCCTCCGTCAAACCTTTCTCATGGAGAATTAAATGTCAATTTCTCTTACTGGAACATTTTGCAAATCCTCTGCCGGATCTGCTTGGTTTTCACACTGTACACAATGGGATTAAGGACTGGTGGGACAGCAATGTAGACGTTGGCCATCATCATATGGACAATGGGAGAGAGGTGTCTTCCAAAGCGGTGGACCACTGTGACACCTATCATTGGGATATAGAAAATCAGGATGGCACACAGATGGGAGACGCAGGTGTTCAGGGCCTTCAGACGCTCTCTGTGGGAAGCAATGCTCAAAACGGTCTGCAGAATCAGGATGTATGAGACAAGAATGACCACAACATCCAACCCCAATGTGCTAAAGGCCATAATCAACCCATACAGTATGTTAACTGTTATATCTCCACAGGCCAAATTCATTACATCCGGGTGGAGACAGTAGGAGTGAGAGAGGACATTGGACCGGCAGAAGGGCAACCGTTTTATCAGGAAAGGGATTGGGAAGAGGGCGCAGAAACCTCTGGATAAGATAGCGATCCCTATTTTTACAATGACAGTATTTGGGAGAAGTGAGGCGTATCTCAGGGGGTCGCGTATGGCAATGAAGCGGTCAACAGCCATTGCCACGAGGATGGCAGACTCTATAAACTGAAACAGGTGGATGAAGAACATCTGGGTGAGGCAGGCAGTGAATGAGATTTCCCTGGCATCAAACCAGTAAACGCCCAGCATCGTTGGCATGGTCGACACAGTGAGGCCAAGATCTGAGCAGGCAAGGATGGAGAGAAAGAGGTACATGGGCTCGTGGAGGCTTTGCTCAGTCTTGATGACAAAGAGGATCACAAGATTTCCAAACAGAGTCAAGGCGTAGAGCAGGCAGAGAGGGAAGGCCATCGAAGAGTTGTGCTCCTGCATGCCAGGAATGCCAATGAGGATGAAGGTCTGGTGATTCATGGTGCTGTTGTTGAAGCTGATGGTTGAAGTCATCCTTGTACTGTGATGTTCTGGGAAACATACACCATCATCTTAACAGACCTAAAATGTCATACAGGAAAAGTTGCAGCAGTTCTTAACCCATTCCCTACAATTTATATATATTACGTCTGTACGCTGCTTCCATTTTGACATCCCGTTCACCATCTTTGAATTATGGTCAAGGTTTGCTAGTCTTTCAACACTATCTGGATGAGTTTCACATCTATTGGTCCCTTCAGAGAAGATAGGTTCAGAGGGTAGCCATGTTGATCTTTAGTAGAACTACTGGACTCAAGTCCAGTACTGCCTTAGAGACCAAGAAGACATGAAGCAGCCGGGTAGAGGGGCTCAGAGGGGCTCCATTCCAGCTCGTATCTAACAAAGGGAGCTTTGATTCTTGAATTCTTCACCCCCAGAATGCTTATTGGTCTCTAAGGTGCTCCTGGAATCAAATGCAGCTTAAATTGGGCAGTCTATCATATCCAAAGCCAGACAGGTTCAGCCTCAAGAGATCTGGATATGACATCTATGCAGCTTTCTGGGCCACGTGCATTGTTAAAAATGTCAATAAACCAGAGGAGGTCAAAGGGAGTCTGGCACCGAGATATTCCCATATCCCATGAATGTAGTTCCAGGAAGATGTCTCAGAAATAACATATGATGAAGATAAACATACCAAGAACTTTACGTATCATAGAATAAGAGGTGCTCTAATGAAAATATGGAAAGAACCTAGAAAGTCTTATTATTCTAAAATTCCGAAATGGGTAGCTCCTATAGAGGCTAACACAAAACTGATGCTAATTGATAAAAGCAAGAAAGTAACATATACTGATCTTCTAGATAAAGATAATAATTTAAAAGCTGAAGAAGATCTGAACACTCAGAATACAGACTCGCGTGGTGGGATACTATGCAATTAATGTCAAGATTCAATAAAGATTAAAAAATAGGATTCTATGATAATAATAATGAACTCGAGAAGATATGGCTTTCTTTCTTCCTTCCTTCCTTCCTTCCTTCCTTCCTTCCTTCCTTCCTTCCTTCCTTCCTTCCTTCCTTCCTTCCTTCCTTCCTTCCTTCCTTCCTCCCTCCCTCCCTCCCTCCCTCCCTCCCTCCCTCCCTCCCTTCCTTCCTTCCTTTCTTTCTTTCTTTCTTTCTTTCTTTCTTTCTTTCTTTCTTTCTTTCTTTCTTTCTTTCTTTCTTTCTTTCTTTCTTTCTTTTTTTTAATACATTGGGAGAGTGGCGATCGTTGGAGGAGAGACCGTGAAAGCAGAAGGAAAGAAGCGGCGGGCGAAAGTGGATTCGTGGTCTGTCTACTACTTCTGTTCTTTAGCATTTAAAGCCATGTCTTCCTTTTCTCTGGCTACCTAAGTTCTCATTATTGACGGCGTGAGGAATTAACTGATTGATTTGATGGCTTGATGAATTTTCTGATTGATTTGATTGTTTTGGAAGTGATGGATGAATTAATTGACTGATTGGAAATTGAGTTTGTTGGGATGAATTTGTTTGGATGAATTAAGTGAAGGAATAGAATTTGATTGGGAAGTGCCTACCTTATGAACTGATTCCTTATGAATGGAATTGATCTGAGCACTCTACATAGAGCCACGACGTATTAATGGCATGGAAGGCTAACATATACTTACTGGAACTGAAAAAGGAAGGGGAAAAAGAATATCCCCAAGACCTAAGATTTATATATATAAGCCTGGAGTAAAAAGGCTACATATGTATGTTTAAGTTTATAGCTTTAAGTATGTTAATCCTCTTGGGAATGATCTGTAAATAAGAGCTAATAACTGGTATAAGTCTTGGAGATAAGTGGTAAAAGGTGGACTACAACCTAAATTGTTGGACTATGGTGGTTTATTGTGGTGCGTGGTGGAATTGTGTTTATGAACTTTGGGGTTGAAGGAAATTAATTAAGAGAAGGTTAAGGAAGAAAGAAGAGAGATGAAAGAAGAGGGAAGAGGACAAGAAGAAAGAAGAAGGGGGGCTTGAAATATAGTGCACTGTATGGTTAATATTGTAATATATTGTACTGTATATGATCTGAAAGGGAAAGTTTGGATCCAGGGTGTATAGATATAGGAGTTGATAGAAAATAGGAGTAGGCAGTAATACTTATAGATATAGAAGTAGGAGTAGATAGTAATATATATATATATATATATATATATAGAGTATAGATTTAGTATAGATATAGTAATATAGTAAGAAAGTATGGATAGAGCAATATAGCAAATAGGTATAGATTGTAGTAGATTTAGGTATTTAGGGAATATAGTTTGAGCCTAAAACTTGGATAGAATTTAACAATAATTGGAAGCTTGGAAATGGATAAAGCAGGGGGCGGTAGGCATCCCTCTATATCTACTATGACAATGAATGTGCCACAGCTTACCTTAAAAGACCTTAACAACATGATCCAGGAATCAGTAGCGATAGTGGTGAATGTAGCCTTGGAAAATGCAGTAGAGAAGGCAGTAACAAAGGCAATGGAACCGATACAAAAAAAATTGGAAGAACTTTCCAAATTAGATGATTTATCAAATCAAATGGCAACCCAGATGGAAGAAATCAAAAAACAAATAATAGAGGATAAGGAAGAAATAACTACATTGACAAATCTGGTTGGTAAGATGGAATTTAGAATTGAGGAAATAGATAAGCAAGTACAAACAGTGAAGAAAAAAGCAAGAATCTTTAGAAGATTCACTTATAAAACTTGAGATTGAAAAAGCATCTTATATGTTAAGGTTGCAAAATCTCCTGGGAAAAAAATGAAGAAAATTTAAAACAGGAACTGAGCCAAGCATTAGTAGAGTATATAGGCATGGAGGTTGCAACAGACATGGATCAAAGTATTGATTTAATATACAGAGTCAATTCTGCATATGCTAAAAATAATAAAGTACCCAGAAAAGTGCATATAAAATTTACTAAAAGAGAAATTAAGGAAACAATATTTAAAACCTCATTTGAAACACCTTTTCGTATGCGAGATTCTGAAATAAAAGTTCTTAGAGAAACTCCGTGGCGAGTAAGGGAAAGGAGGCAAGATTATTACTACGTGCTTAAATTGCTCCAATTGAATAATATGCAATATAGGTGGTTATTGCCAGAAGGGCTATTTTTTGTGTACAAAAGAAGAAGTCATAAAAAACTCGATTTTTAAGTTGGAAGAGTTCATAGATAAACATGGGGAAGACCTTGGATGGCAGGATGAAGACTCAATGGATCCAGAAGAAGATCCACGGCAACAGGCAAACTCAGAGAGAACAGAAAGTAAACAAGGAAAATGAAAGAAAAATAGACAAAGAAGTGAGATGTTTCCTTTCCAAATGAATACAAGACTAAAGCAGAGAGATAAGGAAGCAACTGAACAAGATAAAGATAAAGATGAATAGACAAAAACTGAAATTAATTTCGATTAATGTAAATGGTTTGAATTCACCGCAAAAGAGATCAAGAGTATTCCATCAATTACAAAAACTTGGGGTAGATGTGATATGTCTTCAGGAGACACACATTAGGAAAGAAGACCAGCTCCTCTTAGAGGTAAGAAGGTTGGGAAACTCATTTAGCGCAGTTGATGTAAAAAAGAGAAGGGGTGTAGCGATTTATGCTAAAAGAAATTTGGGAAGTAGAAATTCTACCATTGATGTTTGCGGACCACAATCTAATCACCATTGGAGGAGTTGTGGCAGAAGTGGACCCAGGGCAGTGGCTGCCAATCCGCTGTAAGGTGGCTGGATGGTGATGCTGGCAAACCTTGAGAAGATGAGAAGAGACCAGCTGGATCACACCAAGGGTCGCTCTAATGCACCATCCTCTTTCCTTTGCCTGCTCCGATGCCCACCAGAACCTTCAGCATGGAAAGGGGCAGCCGTGCTGCAAAACAGGTTTTCTTTTAAAAGGAATGAAGAGTCAGGAAGGAAAGGTAACGTCAAAATTCCTGAAAGAGCACTGCAGAATACAGGGTGATTGAGGGTGGATGGGAAATCCTTCACACCAAGATTACAAACACTTTATCTTCTTCATTGCATCCTGGCTGATGAAGAGTCATAGAATCATAGAATGTTAGAGTTGGAAGGGACTTTGCAGGTCATCTAGTCCAACCCCTGCACTCTGCAGGAGCGTAGCTGAAAGGTAGCCCTGCATTCCTACAACATACCCAAAAGATGGTCATCCAGCCTCCGCTTGTGAATGTCCAGCGAAGGAGCATCCACCAACTCCCAAGGCAGACCATTCCACTGCTCAATCACTCTTATAGTTAGGAAGTTTCTCCTGATATCTAGCCGATAATGACTCCCTTGTAATTTCCACCCCTTAGATCTAGTCTTGCAATCCGGAGCAAGAAAGAATAGATTTGCTCCATCTTTTACATGACAGCCCTTCAGATACTTGAAGACTGCAATCATGTCCCCTCTAAGTCTTCTCTTTCCCAGGCTAAACATACCCAACTCTTTCAGCCTTTCCTCATAAGACTTGGATTCCAACCCTCTCACCATGCTGGTTGACCTCCTCTGGACATGCTCGAGCTTGTCAACATCCTTCCTAAAGTGTGGTGCCCAGAACTGGACACAGTACTCCAGGTGAGGCCTGACCATAGCAGAATAGAGTGGAACTACCACCTCCTGTGATCTGGACACAATGCTTCTGTTAATGCATCCTAAGATTGCATTAGTGTCAGAGTCCTCAGTTAGTCAGCCAAACACCAGGCCTTGTTCATTTGAAGCAAGAATAGTATTTATTAAGCTGCAAGACTAGGTCACTAGAACAGAAGCATTGTTAAGAATACCTTAGATACATGGAGCATTTGGTTATACCTTCCCGAGAGGAAAAGCCCCCACCCCTCTACCAATAGATGGCCAGGGCACGCGCGGGAATCTCAGAAAGCAGTAAATAATATTCTTCCCGCCGTTCCGCCGTTCTCAAGCCTAGCTGTTGTCTTTAGAAAGCGATAGGAGACGCACAGCCTGGCATTCAAGGCCACTCTTGGCCTGAGAAGATGAGATATAGCCCAGTTGCCCAGGCAACATCGGCAGCTCCCCACATACCAACCCACCAGTTCAGTTACATCAATCAACACCATACAGTCCCATCCTCCCTCCCTTCTCCATACAGTCCCATCCTCCCTCCCTTCTCCATCCATCATGGCAGGGGCACCTGACAATTAGCTTTGTTCACAGCCACATCACACTGCAGGTTCATGTTGAGCTTGTGATCAACCAGAATACCTAGATCCCTTTCACATGTGCTGCTGTCAAGCCAAGTCCCTCCCATTCTATATCTGTGCCTTTGATTTTTGGTGCCCAGGTGTAGGATTTTAAACTTATCTCTATTGAATTTCATTTTATTTGTCTCAGCCCACGGTTCCAGCCTATCTAGATCATTTTGAATCCTGACTCTGTCTTCTTCAGAGTTAGCAGTCCTACCCAGCTTTGTGTCATCTGCAAATTTGATAAGCATCCCCTCTATGTCTTCCTTCAGGTCATTTATAAAAACATTGAACAGCACCAGGCCCAGGACCGAGGCCTGTGGCACTCCACTCGAGACTTCCCTCCACATAGACGCAGAGCCATTTACGAGCACTCGTTGGGTACGATTTTTCAACCAACCATGAATCCATCCAACAGTTGCTCCATCCAGCCCATACTTAACTAGCTTAACCTCAAGGATATCATGAGAAACTTTGTCTAGTTCAGGGTTCTGCATGGTCCCGAAGTCAGTCCAAGGAGCCAAAAATATTCATCTCCTTGATATCTCAAAAACAGCCTCTCCTGCTTACCTGACTTTGCTGCGCTGTAGACCGTAAACCTGACTCGGTTTCCCTGGCTGCAGAGGGGGACTCTGCCTGATCAACTGCAAGGGAGATTCTGACAGTGCTTCTTACTGCATCTTGAGAGTTTTCATGAAAGCGCTGCCGTGTTTGCCTCTCAGGGACGGAAGATGCCTGAAATATACTGGGGGAAGAAAGAATGAGCCAGCCATAGCAGATTCCGCATTTCCCATCTGCGAAATTCGTGCAAGAAGCTATGAGGGTTCTGGCCTCAGAAGGGGCATGCTTGTACTTTTAGCAGGCTAACAGACAACTGAGATGTAACCATCGGTTCTTCAGGCTCCCCTGGAGAGACAGAGGAGCCCAGACATAAGTTCCCATTCAGAAACAACGCTGGTGCCTCATTCACGGACTGACAGAAGAGGCTGTCTTACAGTCCAGGGCAAGACCCCCATTCTCCCCCTTCTTTGTCCGCCTCCATTCTTGGCAGCTCAGAGAAGTCTGTGGCCTGTAGTTCTTAGTCCCTTGAAGATGCACACGCAACACTCTGGAGGAAGCACCGGAGGGCTGCCTCGGCTGATGGAGCCGGCTGGGAGGAGGATTTACAGACGGGGGACCCTGGAGAGATGCTGCAGTCAAGGGATGCTCGGCCAACTGGGGAGGCAGAAAAGCCACAATGGTGGGAACAACTCCTGATTCACCACGTGAGCTACGGGAGAGATTAGTTCCCATGCCAAGGGCAGTGCTGGGTCCCAAGGCTGATGTGAAGTCCTTCCCAGTCCCTGGGCAGAGCCAGCCCCTTGGCCCAGATAGAGGTGGCTGGCTGGAGGTCTATGCACTGCACATTCTTCAAAGCTGCAGTACCCCCCCCAGCGATAAGGCAAGAGGGAATGAGGGGCACGGGAGGCTGAGTTTCCACTGGGGAGAGAACTGGTGTGTAATTCTGATAGGAAACAGGAGGGATGATCTTTCTCAAACGTGCACACTTTGGAAGAGAGAAGTGCAAAGCACCCAGAAGGGCAGGACAGGAAGAAACACACTTGTTTTCTTTAGTTTTTAGATGTTTCTGCCCTGCCGTTTCCCCAGTGGGAACCCCAAGTGGCTTGCTACATTGCCCTCCCTGCCTCCTTTGTATCCTTGCAAATGCAGGAACATGTGAAGTCGCCGTGTAGTGCATCAGACCCTTGGTCCTGCAAGGTCAGGTGTTGTCTAGGGCTGCCCTCCTTCCGAGTGGCGGGGTCTGGAGTTCTCTTGGTATTATTGAATGCAGAGCTCGGTTCCCTTTGGGGGGGCGGAATAAAGGCTGCTTTGGAGTATGGATCGCATGGCTTTGTCCCCCGCTGAGGTCCACCCCCTCCCCCAAACCCCACACTCTCCAAGCTCCACCACCCCCAAATCTCCAGGCATTCCCCAACCCAAAGATGGCAACCATTGCCCTGTCTACTCAGATTGGCAGCCGATCTCCAGGGTCTTGTGCCAGAAGTCTTTCACCGCATGTCCCGTCAGGTTCTTTAAACTGGAGATCGCAAGGATTGAACTGGGACATTCTTCTTTTCTACATTTTTTTTTAAATTACAATTAAAAAAAATACAAAAAAAATAATAATAATCCCCAAAACCCCTCTCTATAGACAGATGATTTATTTTTGAACAGAATCTAACCTATAGAAACTTACGCTCCTTAAACCTGGAAATTTAATTCTACAGGATAATGCTCCGAGTGGTTTATGGAATAAAATTCTAAAACCGGTACATTAGACCTAATGCTAGACAGTTTTATTATTGCTAGTTCTGCTGTACTGTTTATTATGTTCTGGGAGAGTGTTATACTTTTTCAAAACAATGTACTTGTTAGTGTATATTACTGTGCTTATGGATTATACAGTAATACTTACTTGTACTATGTATGTTATTTGGTTATGATGCATTTGATCATTCCATAGCTATTTAATGCTTTAAAAATTAAAAATATAAATAAAGAAATACAAAAAAGAAATAGATAAAATACATTGCTATACAAAATCATAATCCACCCTGTCTCGTGAATGTAGAGAATGCTATCCCAGCAGTTGTTATTATTTCTGTTAAATATAATTATACAATTAACAGGCCTGTGACTCTGTAGTGTTCTCTTCGGCCAGCAGGTAAAGGCTTTTATTTTTTGTCGAAGGCTTTCACAGCCGGAGTTCAATAGTTCCTGTAGATTTTCTGGGCTTTGTAGCCGTGGCTTTGGCATTGTAAGACCTGACGATTTGCCAGTAGCTGTGACTGGCATCCTCAGAGGTATGACACAGAAAGATGGAGGACTCTCTGTGTCAAGGTTTTTATTTTTGTTTTGTTTTATTTTCGTTTTGTTTGGCATACCCCAGGTAAGTTTTATTGACCTTCCTTCTTCTGAGTTTATGTGTTTATATGTTATGTGTGTGTGTATGTGTTTATATGAAGCAGGGGAGCAACTCAACTGTGTATGTAGACATCACCGGATGGTCAATATAGAAATCAAATAGACTACATAATCGAAAGCAGAAGATGGAGTTTTTTCTCTCTGCTAAAACAAGACTAGAAGCTGATAGGAGTGATGCTAGGAGTGTTACAGACCATGAATTGTTAATATTGAAAATTAGAATAAAAGCTGAAGAAAAACACCAAAATATTCATAGTGCCAACATACAACTTAAGTAACATTCCTGAAGACTATATAGAGAACAGATTTGCATTACTCACTTCAAGTGAGTGTGAACTGGAAAAACTGTGGGTTGAAACCAGAGATATTATCAAGGAAAAATGTGCAAAGACTGTTCCTGTAGCCAAAAGAAATGAAAAGCCTCAATGGTTCCTCATGATTTTGGCCTCATGCCGATTCAAATGTCAATTTAGCCAGGGTATTATTTGGCTTTTAGGTAGGATTTGGTGTCGATTTAGGGAAGGCGGCTTGTTTTACTGAGGCAAATAAGCATCCTGGGAAGGGCCCAAAATACCAGTCTTCCTTGTGCAGGCTCCAGGGACAGACAGGCGCCCAGGCTTTGGAAGGGCTCACATGAGGCTTTGCAGGATCCTGTAGGTTGTGGGAACATGTTCCAGTGAAACCTTGAAAGCTGAGATAGACCCTCTGGAGACAAGAGGCCTGGATCTCCACTCAGTGTTTATTTACGTCAACCAGGGGTCATTTACAAAGCAGGCCTATAGTTACAGTGGGACATTTTGGGGCCCTGCCCCCTTAATTAGAAGCCCTGCCCCACAAATAGAATCATAGAACCATAGAGTTGGAAGGGGCCATACAGACCATCTAGTCCAACCCCTGCCCAATGTAGGACAAGCCTAAAGCATCTCTGACAAATATTCTTCCAGCCTCTTCTTGAAAAAGCCATGCTAGAAATGTTATTTTTGAGGAGAGACCCCCTGCTGCTGCTTGCCCTCAGATTTCTCTCTCCCTCCCACTGTGGAATGGGACCTGGGAGAAGACAGCTCAGAGGGCATTCAAACACCTCTTGAGTTCCCTTCCACATGGCAAGAAAGCTTAGAAGGGCACTCAAGAGGGGCACCTTCAATACATCTCCGACAATCCCCCGTGCTGCTAGCCCAGTCCTGCTATAGACCACCTGGGTCATGGTGAACCTTTTGAAAGCATCCCCAGGAAAACATTCTAAGCTTTCTTGCCCTGTGGAAGGGAACTCAGAAGGCACCTAAATGTCTTCTGAAGGCAATTAAATGCCACGTGAGCCAATTTTTTCTTAGGAACTCAGAGCTCACTGCCCTGTCCCTTGAAAGGAAGGGCTAGAAACAGGCATGGAACCTCCCCTTTAGAGACAGGAATTCAGATTAATTTAATTAACTGCCCCCTTAAAAATTTAAATGCCCTCCAAACCAAAAGAATCCTGGCTACGGGCTTGTTAGAAAGTATTCACTCTTTTCGTGAAAGTTCATATCATCTGGGGGTGAAGCTGAATGACAGTTTCAACTTACAAACTTAAGCATTCCACACAAGACATTTACCATATTAAAGACTTTATTTTCTGTTAAATACAAACTTGTAGTTTAGTTCCATCTGTGCCGTGTCTGTCCAGTTAAAATTCCTATAGAAAAGAATAAATACTTAAGACTGCATTCTGGTAGAGTCCAGGGCTGCCAAGTGCACACTGGAAGTGACATCATCATATCTCCGGTGACGCAGGATGCTCTGGTATTTTGTGGGGAGAAGGGTGTTTTTACCCAAACATGTCACTGGCAGTGCACGCTGGAAGTGATGTTGCCGCATTGCCAGCAATGTCATCATGACCCTGGCCCAGGCCTCTCCCCACTGCAAGAAAGTCCCTTCTGCCCTCATCACCCAAAGAGGGAGTCTCCAATTAAGTTGGGGAACTAGCAAAAGGAGACAGAGCAAGTCATGGGTACCAGGGATTCTCCATTTAAATATACCAGGATTTCCCCCTCAAACCAGGCAGATGTTCAACTGGGAAGGTTTTCTTTTAAAAGAAAAAAGAATATAAACAAAAACACACATAATAAACATCACAATGCACACACAAAAGCTATTGAAGAAAGGCAGGGTGGAAAGGGAAAAGCAATTTTAGGGAAGGGTGATAATTGCTGATCTTGAAGTGGTCCGTAGAAGAAGCAACATGGCCAGCGTTTCGGGAAGCTATAGAGAACCCACAAGTGAGTGGACGTGTGAGCAGGGATCCAAGGTGCATACACTGCTGGGGTAGCAGGGTGTTCTTAAGTCGAGCACTCTTGAGAGGGCAACAGGAGAAGAAGGGCAAGGTATCTCAGCAAATGGATCAGTGCCCAACACAAGAAGAATGTAACCCAGAGGAGCAGGAAAATCAGGAGACATTCTGAGCCTCTGTTGCGAAGCAATCGAGTCAAGGCAATTTAAGTCCACTGCAAAACGGCATCCAAAGAACCCGGGGCAACAGCAGGCTGAAACTGGGCTGAACACTGAAAGGAGGTAATGTAATGCAGAATTGGGAAAAGCCCTGGAATAAAAATAAGGTTGAACTCGGTTTTAGTCCAGAATCGGGGGGGGGGGGAGCCTGGATTGAAAAGAAGGTTGAATTCAATTTTAGTGTACAATTGCTTGGAGGACACCGAAAGGAGATTGCAGAAAGGGCCTGTGAGGATGCAGTAAAGGCCCAGCTGCAGATTTCAGTCCACACAATTCATTGACAGCAAGGAGCTGATCGGGTTCAGCTCCCTAAAGCCCGGCCACAAGCAGATGGATGCCTCTTGCCCCACCCCAAGCAAACACAGACTGGGTGGCCGGGCTCCACTTCATGGCCTGGCAAGAGGGGTTCATGCTGCCTCATAACAAACAAGGCCCATTTAGCTGAAAATATAATTCAATCATTAATCCTTGTTGCTAAAAACAAGGATGACTTTGCAAATCATACGGGGGCAATGAATGTCTCTGCATCTCCTGCAAGAAGATATTCTAATTTAATAACCAGAAATTTAAAATAACATCAGAGACGATTCTTTTTCTCTACAATCTATTTTTAAATTCATTGGTATTGAAACTGACGGAGATATTTCATTTGTTTGTCCCCTTGCTCCTTAAACTTTGGCTTCACTGAAGCCTGCTTATCCCTCCGTCAAACCTTTCTCATGGAGAATTAAATGTCAATTTCTCTTACTGGAACATTTTGCAAATCCTCTGCCGGATCTGCTTGGTCTTCACACTGTACACAATGGGATTAAGGACTGGCGGGACGGCGATGTAGACGTTGGCCATGAGCATGTGGACAATGGGAGAGAGGTGTCTTCCAAAGCGGTGGACCACTGTGACGCCTATCATTGGGATATAGAAAATCAGGATGGCACACACATGGGAGACGCAGGTGTTCAGGGCCTTCAGACGCTCTCTGTGGGAAGCAATGCTCAAAACCGTCCGCAGAATCAGGACGTACGAGACAAGAATGACCACAACATCCAGCCCCAATGTGCTAATGACGATAATCAAACCATACAGTATGTTGACTGTTATGTCTGCACAAGCCAAATGCATCACATCCTGGTGGAGACAATAGGAGTGAGAGAGGACATTGGACCGGCAGAAGGGCAGCCGTTTAATCAACATCTGTTTATTCACAGTCATAGACCAGTATACATACAAAACCGGATTACAAAGTTAAAAATTTTGAAGAAAGCAGCTCTAAAATAAGCTACTACAAACCAATAAAATGTTAAAAAAGTATATACATATATTTTTCCTTTTAAAACCCCTGTTCATTCATCTGTTTGTGAAACTAATAAATTTCTAATCCTTGATGCCAACCAACTGAATCTAGCTATTTGGAGGGTGACCCTAGGAAGCCTGTCTGAAAGGAAGCTTCTCAAAAGGCAAAGTCTTTGTCTATGTGTAAGTGGCAATGTCTTAGAAAAAGGGAGAGAGTCACGAAGATCACTGTAGGCTATGCAATCAAAAATAACGTGTTCTAGGGATTCTATCCCTCCCCCACAGCATGGGCATAGTCGTTCCACATATGGGATTTTTTTATATCTTCCTTCAAGGACTGCAGAAGGAAGAACATCAAAACGCATTAAAGTGAACATTCTCCTATACTCTGGATTGGATAGATGGGTAAGATAAGGCATAGAGATTATTCTGTTCATGGGTTCCAGCAGAGCACACCATTTCCCCAAACTATTTAAATCATGCTGCCTCTCAACGTCGAAAATCCTTTGTTTTACTAAGGCCTTGGCCTCATCATAACCCAAGGAACATAAGTATTGTTTTGAGAGACCATAAAAAGGTAATTTCTTTTCCACGGCCTTTATCCAAGAGGGGACAAAAGAGTCCGACAAAATTAAACTTATTAGTCCCCTAGGAAGCAATATTAATTTCAGCCAATAATGGATCACAGCGATCCACAACCTCGCCTCCACTGAAACCATACCCATTTCTACACGGATAAGGGCATTTGGGACCCCATGAGGGACCTGTAAAATTGTCCTCAAGAATTTAGATTGGACAATATCTAATTTCTTATGATTTGTTGTGATATTATAGGGGGCACCGTAGGTAAGTTGAGAAAGAGATTTCGCTTTAAATAGTCTAAGGGCAGCAATAAGACATCTGCCCCCCTTATGCCAGTAGAAAGCTTGAATTGCCCCTGAACTCCTTTTAGCATTGGAGACCACTGTGTCTATGTTGACTGTTCTTAATCCATTCGACTGGAAGTAGACTCCTAAATACTTAAAACACGATACTTGTTCAATGACATTGGAGTTTAAAAACCACCGATGAGACTTAGGGGATTTTTTTGCAAAGACCATTACCTTTGTTTTAGAGTAATTAGCCTCTAAGTTGTTATTAAAACAATACTGTCCGAATGAGCTCATAGCTCTCTTAAGGCCTATAGATGTCCTAGAGAGAAGGACAGCATCATCTGCATAAAGAAGCACCCCTATCTGTTTACAGCCCAACCGGGGAGGATGAAGCTCAGGTTTATTCAAATGCAAAACCAGATCATTAATGTAAAAGTTAAAAAGGAGGGGGGCAAGAAGACATCCCTGTTTAACACCCCTATCTGTTCTAATATTACCCGTGAGGTGGCCTTGGGGGGAGCACTTAACCTGTATAGAGGTATGACTATAAAGAGCTTGAATAAGGAACAATAATCGTCTATCAATGCTAGTAGCTCTTAATTTGGCCCATAGAATATCCCTGGAGACTGTATCAAAGGCCGATTTTAAATCCAAAAAGCGGCATATAGCGATACACTGGAATTAGAAGAATACTTCGCAATCAGGTGGTCCAGCAGCATACATTGATCTAAAGTAGCATGGCCCTCCCTGAAACCAGCCTGCTCTTCTGCTAAACCTTCCTCATATTCTAGCCAGTCCCTAAATTTCCATAAAAGATGTCTTGCATAGAGTTTGCTCACTACACTGAGCAAGCTAATTGGCCTATAATTGTTAGGATTGTCCTTATTGCCCTTTTTAAATAAAGGAATAATAACTGCTACTCCCCAATCCTTTGGAATTTTCCCAGTCTGGTCAATCTGTGTAAATAAAGAGGCCAGAACTGGTGCCCACCACTCTGGATTTCTTTTTATCAGCTCTGGTGGGATTAGATCCAGACCTGGTGCTTTTCCTGGTCTCAGGGTGTCTATAAGCCGTTTCACCTCAAAGCAGTCTACAGGGGGCCAATCGGGAAGGTTATTACAATCCTCGAGGTTAGGATCACTTGTGACTGTTTTCCCATACATTTGATTATAATAGGATTCCCAAGTTCCCGGTAAAATAAAATTACTGGAAATGTTTGAGATACTACCTGGGGAATCTGTAACCAGCTTCCAGAACAAAGCTGAATTTTTATCTGCTACGGCCTTTCTAAGTTCCTCCCAGGATTTCCAGGTAGCTTCCTGTTTCTTCTTTCTGATAATGGCCTTATATTGGGCTTTCTGAAGCTTCAGTGCTGATAAAGGAACGGCTACTGGGTTACGTCTGTAACTAAAATAAAGTGCATTGAGGGCTTTCTTAGCTCTTTTACACTCCTTGTCAAACCACGAGCTCTTCCCAATTACCCCTATTCTTGAAGACTTAAAGTTTGAACTTTTCAAAGTCTTTTGGAGTTCAGCCACAATTAATTCATATTCCTCAAGGCAGGATACAGCACTTTCTGCCGTCAGTAACCGATGTAACAATAAATTAAGAGGCTCTGATTGTAGGATTTTGGCCATTGAGCTCTCTAAGGAAGCTTTCCACTTGGGGCGAATGTATTTATTGTCCTCTACCAGGCCTAGCTTAAAGTTAAAGGGTTGGTTGTCAAACAACTCTATCTTTTGTAAATCAATTTTCAACACAATGGGAAGATGATCACTTTCACAGAAAGGAACAACCTCGAAAGACTCTATATAACAAACTATGCCTTCTGACACTATTATATAATCAATAATACTCATTTTTTCACCTGCCCAGTATGTAAATTCTGCAGGGTGATCAGTTGTAATCGATCCATTCAGAATATAAAGATTATTTCTTCTAGTAATTTGACTTAACAATAGACCCGCAAAGTTAACCTTTGTATCTTTTGAGCACCTTTCTAGGGGCAAAATGCTGTCAAATGCCATAGGGACACGACAATTATCCTTTTCATAAAGACTGTTGTCAGACCTGCCAATCCGTGCGTTAAAATCGCCACCCACTATGAGATGAGCCATGGGGTAAACTGACGACAAATGCTGTAGATATTCCTCAAGTCCTAGTAAAGTTACCTGAGTGTGTTCCTTAGCTCTACCAGGGGGCAAATACACATTTATGACTAGACAATAAACATCCTGGAATTTAAGTAGCAGGGCCATAGCAAAATGTTTATAATGAGGAAGCACCTCCACTGTAAATTTCAGTGAGGTGGAGATCAAAATACAAAGCCCTCCCTTTGCCCTGCCATGTGCAGAGGCTTCTGTCGGTAGTAAAAAGGTTCTATATCCATTTAAGGAAAATTCCTCTGTACACCATGTTTCCTGACCAAAGATTATGTCAAATGAACAGACAAAATCAATTGCACTAGATTCTCTCATTCTGCAATGCCACCCCCTTAAATTCCATGATAACAGGGAAAGAGAGTGGTTAATTAAGGGTTTCCTTTGAGATTTCTTATCCAGTCATATCATTGGTGAAATGGAGTTTAAGTCCCCCCTCGTCCAAAAAGATGCATCCATTGTTTCCTGGCTTCCTCTTTGAAGGAGGGATCGTGGTTTCTTCAGTAGACTGTTTTTCCTTGTATATCTCTGATGCGGGGGAACATTCCTCAACAGATGGCATTCCTAGTGTTAAGGGCGAGTTAACCAAGGTGGCAATATTGGTGCTCCTATCAGCAGGGGCTACCGTGTCAGATGTCAATGAGGATTCTGATGTCGTCAGCAGTTTAGTTCTCAGTTCCTCCAGTCTGTCAGTAATCCTCCGCTGAGATTCTTGTGGGAGGCTTTCAAAGGAGAGTAACAAATCTGCCTCCAATGAGTTGTCCAGGTGTAAAGCCTCCGCTTCCGTTGGTAGTTGTTCCAAATAAGTGAGCTCGGCTTCTGCCAGAGGATGTTCCACAATCTCATTGTGAGTAGTTAAGTCCTGGGAACTCTCCTCCCGCCGTTCCTCCAGGGGATTGGCTGATAGATCCATGGGCCTGCGCTGTTTACGGCAAAGAGGGGTGATTTCTGTATTTATAAAAACTCTTGTTGGAAAAATCATTTTAAATTCTAGTGTAGGCTTCTGGGCTAGAATCAAAGAAGGCAACACAGAACTCCCAAAGGTAAGCACTACTCTTTGGGAGTTACAAGAAGAGTTTAGAGTTTCCACGGAGATAAGATCCAGTGGTTGTCTCAGACCATTAAGCACATAATCCAAGTGCCTAGAAGCCAACCGTTTGGAGTTCCAAGATGGTAATAAACCTTTGTAAGGACGAATGGTAAGGCACACTTTATGAGATTGTAAAATTAGCCGAGAAAGACTCTGGCCCCTGGCTCCACTTTGGAATGACGGTGAAGGCTGTAGGAGAGAGCAATCAGCAGCTACCGGGGAGGAATCCACGCCTTGTATCCTATCACCCCCCTGGGCTGTAGGCAGAGATACAGCTGTGTTGTCTCTTTTCCCCATAGACAGCCTCGCAACCTCTCGGGTCAGTTTATCAAGAGATTTTTCAATTTTCTTCAGTGATTCAAATATATAAGCCACAGTTACTGCCGTGAGTTCAGGATAGTTGCTCCCAGTCGCAGTTGTTAATTCTACGTTTGCTAGCTCTGGGAAGGGAGCTGAGACTCCTGTTAAAATTTCCACTCCTACACCTTCACTATCAAGATCAGCCAGGGGAGCATAACGATTGCACACAGGAATGTTAAATGTAACTGGGTTTTTAGAAGGAAAAACTCCCCAATCTTCGTTTGTTTCAGAGCTGGTTGTAAATTAGGCTCATCAGCATCGCGGGGGCGTTTGCCTACACCCATAGCTGAGAGTATTCCTTATCAACGACTCAACTGTCTCTGCTCCGTTAATAAAACAGTAAATTAAAACAAACTGAGGTAGAACAAATAAAATAGAGAAGGTTTATAAACTTGCAAGCATTCGGCATTCCAACTTGGGAGCTGAAGCCAAGGAACATCCGCCCTCCGTTCTAGGCAGACGCCGTTTAATCAGGAAAGGGATCGGGAAGAGAAGGCAGCACGCCCTGGATAAGATAGCGATCCCTATTTTTACAATGACGGTATTTGGGAGAAGTGAGGTGTATCTGAGCGGGTCACGTATGGCAATGAAGCGGTCCACAGCCATTGCCACGAGGATGGCAGACTCTATCCACTGAAACAGGTGGATGAAGAACATCTGGGTGAGGCAGGCAGTGAATGAGATTTCCTGAGAGTCAAACCAATACACGCCCAACATGGTTGGCATGGTGGACACAGTTGAGCCCAGATCTGAGCAGGCAAGGATGGAGAGAAAGATGTACATGGGCTCATGGAGGCTTTGCTCAGTTTTGATGACAAAGAGGACCACAAGGTTTCCAAAGAGAGTCAGGAGGTAGAGCAGGCAGAGAGGGAAGGCCACCCAAGAGTTGTGCTCCTGCATGCCAGGAATGCCAACGAGGACAAAGGTTTGGTGATTCACAGTGCTGTCGTTAAACCTCATGGTCGACATGTCCCAAAGGCAGTTGGTGGAAGGATGCTCAAGAATAGAGATGTCGCTGCTGTGTGGCCTTGGCTCAGTCAGAGTTCTCAGTCAGCATCTGCCAAACGGAAATACTGGTCACCGTGCTGTCAAACTGTAAGCGCCGCATCAAGTATTACTTGGATAGCAAACCCGGTAGAGGAATCTTAGGGATCACCGACTTCCATCCAAAATTAAAAATAGGCAGGGAAACAACCAGCACACACACACACTCCACAGAGGTCTGGATTCAAGGAATACTTGACATCGTTGTCAAAACCTTCTGCCCTGGAAGGGCACGTTTGAATTTCTGAGCTATTCTGGTTTGATTTGATAAGTAATACAAACCAGCTATCTGAAATACGGTGACGTTGCCCCCTGAGAAATTGGCCCTTCTTCCTTCCTTTCAAGTCTGCTGTTAAACTGTGTAGCTAACATGCTGCTGTGATCCTGCATTTTCCGCACAACAGCTGCCTCCTTCCATGAGTGTTTTTAAAATAAAAAAAAATGGAACAATTTTCACAACAGCACTGCCTTTGCAGAGTAACAGCAACGATCGGCCAGGAGGAAAATTTAACTGGTCAAGCATAAGAGAAGAAGAGTTGGTTTTATGCCCCACCCTTCATTATCTGAAGGCGTCTTGGAGTGGTATACAATCACCTTCCCTTCCTCTCCCCTCAACAGACACCCCGTGAAGTAGGTGGGGCTGAGGGAGCTCTGAGAGAGCTGTGACTGACCCAGGGTCACCCACCTGGCTGCACGTGGAGGAGTGAGGAATTAAACCCAGTTCTCCAGGTTAGAGTCCACCACTCTTAACCACTACACCATGATTGGTTCTTGGTGTAAATAGAGCTGTACTGGACCAGACCAAAGGCCCATCTAGTCCAGCATTCTAGTCACCCAGCAGGTGAGCAGTCATTTCTAAGAAGCCCCCAAGCAGGAGGACTTCAGCCCCACCCCCACGCTCCCCAGCAATGGATGCAAAGAGGCAGGCTGCCCTTGGTACATGAGTGAGTAGATACCCATCAAGACTACTAGCCATGTTCCTGGTAGAGTAACCTAGGACAACGGGGGTACTAGCAGCCCACTGGCCCACCTCTTGCCTTGAATATAGAGTATAGCCCCTCTGTATACTGCCTTGGTCAGGCCGCACCTTGAGTACTGTGTGCAGTTCTGGAGGCCTCACTTCAAGGATTTGGACAAAATCGAGGGGTGCCGAAGAGAGCGACGAGGATGATTGGGGGTCTGGAGACTGAGCCCTATGAGGAAAGGCTGAGGGCCCTGGGGATGTTTAGTTTGGAGAAGAGGAGATTGAAGGGGGACAGGATTGCTCTGGAGCTGTTCCAGTGGGCAGCGGAGGAGAGGACCCGAAGCAACAGGCTTAAATGACATGCAGAAAGGAATCAGCTGGATATTGGGAAACACTTTTTCACGGTCAGAGCAGTCCAAAGGTGGAATCAGCTGCCGAGGGAGGTGGTCAGCTCCCCTTCACTGACAGCTTACAAGAAGAGGCTGGGTGGATATTTGTTGGAGATGCTATAGGCTGGTCCTGCACTGGGCAGGGGTGGAACTTTTGGCCAGTATGGCCCCTTCCAACTCTGAGATTCTATGAAAGACTAAGCTTTGTCTTCTGTGTAGCATTGGAGCAGCTGAAAACGCTGCGTGACTCAGACTTTGCATGTTCTCAAAGGCAGTCCTAGAAATCAAAAGGTGTGTCTTCTTGGTATCTCAAACACCCTTCCTCCTACTCACCTCATGTGGTAGCAGACCACGGACCTGCCCTGATTTCCTTCGCTGCAGAAGGAGATGCTGCCTGAATGGCTGCGAGAGAGAAATCCTCCCTGTGCTTTTTATTTCATCAAGGTCACATTTAAGGGCTGTGTGTCCTTGGGAGGCCGTACAAATGCCTCTGGAGAGCACCCCATGGGAGGCATTCCATAAGCCTCAGAAGCAGTGATCGTGGAAGCCCTGAGAAGCCTGTGCCATAACACCACCGGTTCTGACTTCATAATGGGTGGGCGGGGAGATCTCTTACTTGCTAGGGGTGAGCCAAAAATTGGATCAATAGTTTCTCAAAGAACATATGTGTCAGAGTCCCTAACTTAGTCAGCCAAACACCAGGTCTTGTTCATTGAAGCAAGAATAGTATTTTATTTTATAGAGCTGCAATAGTAGGTCACTGGAGCAGATACATTGTTCAGAATAACGTGGTTACAAAGAGCAAGCAGTTATACCAGAAAGGGGGTGAATGGGGACCCCCCTCCCACCAATGAGTGCCTAGTATGCGAGCGGGAACTGAAGACTACAATAATTAATGAAGTTCCCACCGCCCCCATTGTTCCCAGCCAAGCTGTAGCTTTGAAAGCGATAGGAAGCTCACAGCCTGTCTCCTCCAAGGTCAGCGTGTTAAGTCTACCAGAGATAGAGCCTGCATAGCCTAGCCCTCCGCATTCCATTCGAACACTCCAGGTGCATAAATCAACACCCCACGATCCCAACCTCCCGCCCTACAGAACACAAAGCCCATCCGCCCACCCGTCTCCATCCATCATGGCAGGACTACCTGACAATATGGCTTTTCCACACAAGCCCAGAAGAGTTTTGGGGTGGAGATGCTGTTGGTTTTAAAGAAGTATGAACTTCTGCCTGTATCAGTGAGGCCTGGCCCATTAGGGCTGGCGGGGCAGTTCTGGAAGTGATGCCATCAAACCACCCAGTCATATTCTATCTGTCACCCCAAACTTTATGGTTACACCATAGAGTTTGGGGGAAATACTAGAGGGTCACTCTAGGGCGACCTTGTCGCTTCTGGGCCATGCAGGAAGTGAAGTTGTGGTGTAAGCACAGCATAAAAAATGCTCTAAGATAACGAAATTTTGGTCATCAAAGCCCATATGGACTCGTGTGTACTGTCATCAAAAGCTCTCATCCTCTTCAGAAGCAGAGGGGATATCTAGTGGTCTTTTTGTAAAGGTAAAGGTAAAGGTTCCCTTGCTCGAAAGCCAGTTGAATCCGACTCTAGGGTTGCGGTGCTCATCTCCGTTTCAAAGCCGAAGAGCCAGCGCTGTCCGAAGACGTTTCCGTGGTCATGTGGCCGGCATGACTAAACACCAAGGTGCACGGAACGCTGTTACCTTCCCACCGAAGTGGTACCTATTTATCTACTTGCAATTTCTTGCTTTCGAACTGCTAGGTTGGCAGGAGCTGGAACTAGAGACGGGAGCTCACCCTGTCATGCGGCACCCGGGTCTCGAACTGCTGAACTACTGACCTTCCAGAGCCTGCAGTTCAGCGTCTTAACCACTTGAGCCACCGCAGCTCTTTTTGTACCCCTGGCCATTTTCCTTCTCAAGCCAGAAGGAGGCAACCATTTTCTTTTCTTGAAAAGAGAAAGCCTGGAGAAGAGGTCTGTGTCTCACAAGGAAAAGTTGTTGCTGCAACTTCTCTCCTGGTGTGAGGGGGGTGAAATGCTGCCCTTCAGTATCTTCTGTTGCTCTGCAAAGCTTTAAGAAGGAGGGGAAGGATAAAGGAAATGAATATAATCTCTCCTTACATATAATTGTGTTTTGGGGTGTCACTTTGTGAACATTCCATACGCTCCTAAATCAGTTGGCTCCATGATGTGTCACTCAGAAGCTATCCCTATCCACTGACTGTGTTGCCTGAGTCTTGCCTCCTATATTCTAAACAGTTTGCTGTTCCTCTTCCCCCAATAGCCAGTCGAAACACAGAGGTCATTTGCATATGTGGCCTGATTGGCCTTTGCCTCTAACGTTCTAAACAGCTTGCTGTTGCTGTTAGGAGTCATTGAATGTGTCCTGAGGTAAAATACATATCCCAATCTTCCCTTAAACGGTCATTGGAGTTGCCAAAATACATACTCCAAGCTTCCCTTAAATGGTCACTGGAGTTGCCAATCTCCCTGTGGGGCCTGGAGATCTCCCAGAAATCACCATGTTTTCCAGCCACAGCACATCATTCCCCCTCCCCAAAATTTCCCAGCTATTACAATGGCTGCTTTGGGCAGTGGACTCTATGGTATTATACCCTGCTGAAGTCCCTCTGCACCTCAAACCCTGCCCTCCCCAGGCTCTACCTCTCAAATCTACTGGTCTGGCCCTCCCTTAGTATTGCCAACCTCCAGGCAGCACCTGGAGATCTCCAAGATCAGTTCTCCTGGAGAAAATGGCTGTTTTGGGCAATGGACTCTATGTACAGGCTCTACCCCTCAAATCTACAGGTGTTTTCCAACCCAGAGTTGGTAACCCTGTAACTGGCGATGGAACCACTTTCCAGACCCTTGGAAGCCAGAAGACATGGCATAGGAGGAGGTGCTTTTCTTCCTTCACTGCCACTGCATAGCCCCAAATCAACATGTCAGGGGTGGAGGGAACCGCACCTGTTACCCACGAGGCTGTCCTCCCACACTACCCACTTGGGGCAGCAAAATGACTTGGGACAGCCCTGCTTTACAGCTAAGCAGAAGGAAATAAACATGGCTTGCCTCCCTCTATTTCCCCCTTCCCTCTGCCAGCCCACCAACCACAGCCAGGACACTCACCTGGAGCTTCCTTCTAGAGCTCATTGTATTTCTCCCCACAATGGGTCTTACTCCTAGTATCTACATAAAGTAAAAGCCTGGGGAACCCCCCCCCTAACTTCCTTGCCCAGTGAAAACCAAACATTGCTTGAGGCTGATTGTGAGTGAATCCTGCTGAATATCATAGAATCACAGAATGTTAGAGTTGGAAGGGACCTTGCAGGTCATCTAGTCCAACCCCCTGCGCTCTCAAGGAGCAGAGCCGAAAGATAGCCCTACATACCGACCACCAGTGTGCCCTCTAAGCTGAGTTAGTGCGAGCTAGCTCACAGTTTTTTAGCCTCCGGCTCACACATTTTTGTCTTGGCTCAGGAAAGATGGCTCCGGAGCAAACTAATTTATGTAGTAGCCAAATCACTCGCTCACAACTTTAATGCCAGTAGCTCACAAAGTAGAATTTTTGCTCACAAGACTCCACAGCTTAGAGGGAACATTGCCTACCACATACCCAAAAGATGGCCGTCCAGCCTCTGCTTGAAAACGTCCAGGGAAAGAGCACCCACCACCTCCTGAGGCAGACTGTTCCACTGCTCAACCACTCATATGGAGGACTTTCTTATGATTCAACGTGCTTTCCCAGAATGCCCTGCTGACCCTGTTGACCTATGAGTGCCCTCCCACCCTGGGCCCATAGGGTTGCCATCTCCGGGCTGGAAAATACCTGGAGATTTTATTTATTCATTTATTTATTTATTCAATTTACTTCCTGCCCTCTCTGCCAAAGCAGTCCCAGGGCGGGTTCCAATCAATAATGATCTGCCGGGGGCAGATTTACAACATAAAAACCAGAATGACAAAATACATACAATAAATACAATGAAATAAGTACAACACTACGTATTTTAAAATAAATTATACCTCAACAGATGCATTAAGAGCGACTCATTGAAGGGTGGGAGGACGGGGGCAATGAGATTGAATTGGAGACCCACTACTTCCACTGCAGGCCTGGTGGAAGAGCTCTGTCTTGCAGGCCCTGCGGAACCGTGAAAGCTCTCACGGGGCCCTAATTCCTGATGGGAGCTCATTCCACCAGGCAAGGGCCAGGGCCAACCCCCTGGCCCTAGCTGAGGCAAGTTGGAGATCCCTAGAGTCAGGAACTGTCAGCTGATGTTGATTCCAAGAGTGCAATGCCCTCTGGGGCTCATACGGGGAGAGGTGGTCTCGGAGATATGGAGGTGAAGTCTGAGAAGGGCGAGGTTGGGGAAGGGGAGGAACTTCAGTGGGGTGTAATGCCACAGAGTTCGGCTTCCCAAGTGGCCATTTTCTCCCACTGAACTGATCTGTGTCACCTGGAGGTATGTCAGCTGGAAGTTAAGCTGTCCAGGTAGCCCTGTCATAAGGATAAACATATGGAGATAAACATATGGAGCAGAAGTCCACCAGGGTGTCAGAAGCCCTAACTTAGTCAGCCAAACACCATGCCTTGTGGTTCAAACAAGAATAGCGTTTATTAGGAAGCTGCAATAGAAAGGTTACTGGAGCAGATACATTGTTCAGAATAACTTGGTTACACAAAGCAGGCAGTTATACAGGGAAGGGGGTGAATGGGGACCCCCCCTTCTACCAATCAGGGAATAACATGCGAATGGGAATCGAAAGTTACTACGCTAATGAAGTTCCCACCGCCCCCATTAATCTCAGCAAAGCTGCAGCTTTGAAAGCGATAGGAAAGCTCGCAGCTTGACTCTCCAAGGTCAGAATGTGTCTACCAAAGATAGGGGTTGCCAGAGCCACATTCCATTCTCACACACCAGGCATAAATCAACACCCCTACGATCCCAACCTCCCGCCCGTCACGCCACCATGGCGCCCATAGCCATCCTCCCCTCCCCTCCATCCATCATGGCAGGACTACCTGACATGCAGCCCTCTCGAAAATAAATCTACCCCTTTGGCTTGTGGGGGTACAATTTGTGAAAAGCCCGGATTAGTCGGGGGGCCAGAACATTTTCCGCCCGTACCCACTCCCTCTGTTCAGGCCCAAAATCAATCCATTCCACCAGATAAAACGATTGCGAGAGATCTTAGAGTCCAAGATTTGTGACACTTCGTAGTGAGGTTCCCCCCCCACCAACAGCGGAGGCGGGGTGGGTCGTTTCGGTCTCCATTTGTTCTCCTCAGGTGCCCGGCGTAGAAGCCTTACATGAAAAACAGGATGAACAGACTTTAGAGATTTAGGCAAGGCAAGTTCTACAGTCACATTGTTAATAACTCTCACAATCTCAAAAGGTCCAACAAATTTCCAACCGAGCTTGCGACTCGGTTGAATGCCACGTAAGTTTTGCGTGGACAAATAAGCAAACTCCCCACACTTAGGAACCCAGGCCAGACTGCGTTTCTTGTCTGCCTGGGTTTTATATGCGTTCTTAGCTTCTTCTAGAGTCTTGGCTAACGATGACCATGCCCTTTGCAATTGTTTGCACCAGTCTCCAGCGTCTCCCGCCGGGAGGTCGGGAGAATTCAAAAATGGCAAAGGCGGGGCGTCGTATCCATGGACCGCCTTGAATGGGGACATCCCCGTCGACGAGTGCTGAGTATTATTGTAACAGAACTCAGCCAAGGGCAAGAGAGAGTGCCAATTATCCTGCTGAAAGTTTGTAAAACACCGCAAATATTGTTCAAGAGTTTGATTTACACGTTCAGTCTGCCCATCGGTTTCCGGATGATATGCACTGCTGACCCCCTCTCCACCCCAAGCAGTGACATTAATTCACTCCAGAAATGTGAAACAAATTGAACCCCCCTATCCGAGATCACTTTAGCAGGTAAAGTGTGGAGCCTCACAACGTGTTGCAAGAACGCCGAGGCTAGTTTCTTGGTAGACGGGACGGAGGCAAACGGAACAAAGTGAGCTTGCTTAGTAAACAGATCCACTATCACCCAGATGACAGTATTCCCCCCGCTAGGAGGCAAGTCTGTAATAAAGTCCATAGAGATCACTTCCCATGGACGAGCCGGCGTGGGGAGGGGTTGCAGGGCTCCTGGGGGTTTCCCGGGTCTGGGCTTACTCATCAAGCACGTTTGGCAAGCCGACGTGAATAATGAAATGTCTTTTCGTAGCCCGGGCCACCAAAATTGTCTTTGTAGGAGCTGGAGAGATTTTACAAACCCCGTGTGCCCAGCCAGTTTTGATCCGTGTGCCCAGCCCATCACCTCCCCCTAAGGGAACGGGGAACAAACAGTTTGTGATTCTTAGTCCAGCAGCCATGCGCATCTTGAGAAACACCGTCCTCCCCCTCACCTCCTCCCTATCAGCGTCAGACATGGCTGTAGAGAATTTCGTCACCCAGTCATTGGTGGGAGGGGTTGGGGATGGAGGGGAACGTTTGGCTTGCTTCCGGGTGGTTACTGCCCCTCCCAACTGGGAAGGCGTGAACACCGAGTCACGAATCTCCTCCCTTTTACTGTCGTGTTGTGGGAGGCGTGACAGTGCATCGGCAAGCGAGTTAGATGTCCCCGGGAAGTGGTGCAGTGTAAAATTGAACTTGGAGAAGAAATCAGCCCAACGCAGCTGTTTGGCGTTCAAGGAAGGGGGGAGCGGAGAAGCTCGAGGTTTTTGTGATCAGTCCAGACCTCGAAAGGAACTCGCGCCCCCTCTAGCCAATGGCGCCAGGTAGCCAACGCTAAGCGGATCGATCCCGCTTCTTTTTCCCACACCGACCAATTCCGTTCAGTATCGTTAAATTTTCTAGAAACATAGGCAAGGAGGTGCAATTTACCATCCTCCCCTTCTTGGAGGATCGCCCCTCCCATAGCAACGTCAGAAGCGTCTACTTGTACAATGAATTTTTTAAGTTCATTCGGGTGAGCTAACACAGGCTCCGACGTAAAAAGGGCTTTCAATTTGTCAAATGCCCGTTGGCACTCCGGAGACCAGTCCAGTTTGGCCCCGGGTCGAGTGCAGTCGGGTGACTTCCCTTTCGTTTTCAGTAAGTCAGTTAAGGGGAGAGCCACTTGAGCAAAGTTCGATAGGAACGATCTATAAAAGTTCGCGAATCCGAGGAACCCTTGGAGTTGCCTCCGGGTTTTGGGTGGCTCCCACCCTACCACATCTTTTATTTTGTCAGGGTCCATCTCAATTCCCTTCTGGGATATGCGGTAGCCCAAGAAAGGGATCTCCGACTTGTGGAATTCACATTTGGACAGCTTAGCAAAGAGTTTGTGCTTGTGCAACGTTTGTAAAACTTCCCGCACCAGTTTCACGTGAGATTTCAGGTCAGGGGAATACAAAAGTATGTCATCAAGGTAAACAAGGACCCCCTTGAATAAATACTTATGGAGCACCTCATTAATCAAATTCATGAAGACCCCTGGCGCTCCCTGAAGCCCGAACGGCATGACTAAGTATTCAAATTGACCCAGGGGGGTGTTGAACGCCGTTTTAAATTCATCCCCCTCCCGTATTCGGACCCTGAAGTAGGCATCTCTGAGATCTAACTTCGAGAAAACTTTCCCCCCAGCCACCGCAGCTAACAAGTCTTTGATCAGGGGCATGGGGTAAGCGTTCGTGTTAGAGACTGCATTCAAGCCACGATAATCGGTGCACAGTCACAACCCCCCGTCCTTCTTTTTCCGAAAAAGCACGGGAGCTGCAAACGGGGAGGATGCCGGCCGTATAAACCCCCTGCTTAGGTTTTTGTCAATGAATTTTCTCAGTTCCACCTTCTCCGAGGGGCTCATAGAATACAACTTCCCTTTGGGTAATTTCTGGTTAGGCAAAATCTCAATGGCACAGTCTGAGTTTCTATGGGGGGCAATTCATCGGCTTCCTCCTCCCCAAAGACAGAAGCCAAGTCGCGATACTCTGGAGGGATCCCCTCTAGTTCCGCTTCTGCCACCCCCACCGTCACTAGGGTCTAGCCCCCCGTCGTGGGTCCCCACTCTTTCTTCCACAGGTGGGACTGGCATTTCTCGGAGATGAAATTCACTTTCCCCTCCCCCCATAAAACGTGTGGATCGTGATCGAAGAACCACGCGCTCCCGAGTACCAGGGGAAAGCGGGCAGACGGGGTAACGACGAAGGGCCTCTCCTCCCAGTGATGCCCAATCCCCACCCTCAAGGGCACAGTCTCGTATTTACAGGGTTCTTTCATGGTGGAGCCATCCATCTGCGTAAAAATCAAGGGGTCGTTTAGTTTAATTACTTTTGCCCCCAGTCCCGTCACTAGTGTGGGGTTGATGAGGTCTCTCCCACACCCAGAGTCAATGAGAGCCCGTACTCTCACATGGGTCAATAGACCCGGGTCCACTAAAGTCACCGTGAGAAAGAAAAGAGAGGGGGGTTTGCTCACCGGGGTTTGCGCCTGGGAGTCTGGGACCTGCTGTTCAGCGCTGTTCACAGCAGGTCCGTCTCGTTTCCCGGCGGCACGGTCTCGCCATCCGATGAGTCCGATGCCTCGCTGAGCGGCTTGGCTTGCAGGGCTTTCGCCCCCTTGGCTTTGCCACCGGCTTTGGCGTGGACGTGTCGAACTTTTCTTGACTCCCTTGGGCGCTCCAGTTGGTGCAGGGGAGCTTGGGCAGCTCGCGGCGAAGTGGCCCCCTTCCCGCACTTGAGGCATAAACCTTGCTTCATTCGGAGTTCTCTCGTGCCATCCTTCGGTTTTGGATTCGGGGTGGGGGTTTTCCCCGCGCGGCGGTGCAGGGCCCCTGTTAACCATCGCTGCTGCATCATCCAGTTTGATGGTTTTCAAGCGGTTCTCCATAGTGATGGCGGCTTGTATCCAACCAGAGAGTGTGTCTGGGTCTTGGGTCTTGGTGACTTCCCGACGAATCTCCGCGTTGAGTCCCAACTTGTAGTACTCCACGAGGGTCCCATCTTGCACCCTCGGATTTTGGCCGCACACCTACGGAACTCCGCCGTGTAATCCCTCACCGATCTCGTACCTTGCTTGAGGGCCCGGATTGTCGCCTTTGCCGCTTTATTGGAGTTCACGTCCTCGAATTGCTCTTTCATGGCCCACATGAAAGAATCGATTTCTCTCAGTTCTCGTCCATCAGCCTGATGAAGTCCAACATACCAGTCAGCGGCCGCTCCTTTCAGGTGGGCTGCTATGACATCGACCATGCGATCTTCTCGTTGGAATAGGTGGCCCCAGGTTTCGATAAATCTTTCGGCCCTCACGAGGAAGAACGGGAACTTTTCTGGGTCTCCATCAAAGTCTGCATCCAGGAGTTCCGCAGGCTTCGGTGGCAAGAACCCCCATGGGCGAGGGGGTGGCTGCCCCGGTGGCCCCTGCGGCCCTGGTCCCGCTGGTTGCGCCGGAGGACCGGCTGGCACGTTCTGCTGGTCTGGAACCGGCGCCGGACGTTGATCCTTGGGAGGTTGGTCTGGTGGTTCCTCTCGCCTTTGTCGCTCTTGCTCTTCCCGGATGCCCTCAGCGATCATCTGTGGGATGCGGGCGAGGGATTCATCTAGGAAGCGCATCAGGCGGTCTTGGCTCGGTTCCCCACTCCACCTTCGCCTTACCACGGCACCTTCCAGGCTCTCGGAGTCTCGGCCGGTGTCTTCCAGGGCCCCAGCCGTGATCAGTCTGCGGACCGATCTTTCGGGGTGGCTTCCCCCACCGATGCCCGAGGGGTTCCAAACCACGTTTCGTGGGTTTCTGCCAGGGGTTTCACCCAGTCTCGTCTGCGTCCGACTCGGGTGGTCACCCCCCATAGGCGGCCCCGTATGGATCCCCGTAGGGCCCTCCGAAGTCGTACTCCTGACCCCATTTTCCCGGCACATACGTGTCAGGGGTCTCTTTGGGTACATCCTTCCCAGGAGGTTTCTTATCCTCTTTCTTTTCCTCTTCGATTGGGAGAGTGTCTTCTTCACCGCTGCTCATCTTTGGAGCCGCGGGTTTCCGACCAGTCCCGAAATACGATGATGATTCTGAACAAACTGTCAGAAGCCCTAACTTAGTCAGCCAAACACCATGCCTTGTGGTTCAAACAAGAATAGCGTTTATTAGGAAGCTGCAATAGAAAGGTTACTGGAGCAGATACATTGTTCAGAATAACTTGGTTACACAAAGCAGGCAGTTATACAGGGAAGGGGGTGAATGGGGACCCCCCTTCTACCAACTCAGGGAATAACATGCGAATGGGAATCGAAAGTTACTACGCTAATGAAGTTCCCACCGCCCCCATTAAATCTCAGCAAAGCTGCAGCTTTGAAAGCGATAGGAAAGCTCGCAGCTTGACTCTCCAAGGTCAGAATGTGTCTACCAAAGATAGGGGTTGCCAGAGCCACATTCCATTCTCACACACCCGGCATAAATCAACACCCCTACGATCCCAACCTCCCGCCCTTCACGCCACCATGGCGCCCATAGCCATCCTCCCCTCCCCTCCATCCATCATGGCAGGACTACCTGACACAGGGGCTCTTAGCCACAGGGTTTAGATGGGAACTCTCAGTCTGGGGCAGGTGATGCACTCTATTCTTGGTGCTGGAGGGGGCAGCAGTGGGAGGGCTTCTGGTGCCCTGGCCCCACTGCTGGACCTCCTGATGGCACCTGGTATATTTTGGCCGCTGTGTGACAGAGTGTTGGACTAGATGGGCCATTGGCCTGATCCAACATTGGCTTCTCTTATGTTCTTAAGGATGGAATGTGCAGGAGTTCTTTTTCCTTCCAGTGTCTCATCAGTACTATTCCGTTGCTTACTTCTTATAATTAACCTGACTTTGTGGTGTCTGCAGCTGCCGGGCACCACGCTGGGAATCACAGCCTTTTAACTCGTTTTCTTTTTTCACTTGCTTGCTTTGCCCGCGCGGGCGAAATGTTTTCATTGGCTTTACTGATGCTAGGGGGCTACGTTCCCTCTAAGCTGAGTTAGTGTGAGCTAGCTCACAGCTTTTTAGCCTCTGGCTCACCCATTTTTGTCTCAGCTCAGGAAGGAGGGCCCCAGAGCACACTAATTTATGCAGTAGCCGAATCACTTGCTCACGACTTTAGCGCCAGTTGCTCACAAAGTAGAATTTTTGCTCGCAAGACTCTGCAGCTTAGAGGGAACGTTGCTAAGGGGGTGTTTGAATTTACTATAAGTCAGGAGGCTCCATGTTTTAAGGCCATTCCTGACACAGGCTGTACAAGTGTCTTTAGTTATGATTCTCCAATAAACAGATTCTTCTTTTGAAGCTCTGCATTGTGCGACCTGACTAAGGAGCCTGACATTAGCAAACAAAACAAACACTATGATAAAAATGACAATGACATTTAAGAAATCTTATGAACATCAAATTATATTACAATTGAAACTTTTACAATATTACTAAGGAAATTCTAACATTTTCAAGGAAAAGTCCATAATCCTCAATGAGCCCCCGGTTATAAATTCATTTCACCAATCTTCCTCAGGAGTAATCCTATTATATTGAAAAGGGTCAGCCTCTAGATACAGCTTAACTTCTTTTTAACTTTCTTCAGATTTTCACAGCTTAACTTCTGTTTTACTTTCTTCAAATTATCTTCTGGTTCCATTTTCAAATTATTACGACTTAGCTTCTTTTTTTACTTTCTTTCTTCAAATTATCCTGGAGCAAACATGGTTGTTTAGAATGGAAAGAAACATGAAGCTGAATAGAATATTGTTTTGTTATAATTTTTATTTTATTGAGATTATTAATAATTTTTAACTTTTAATTTACTTCTAGTTCCATAGTTTCTAGTTCCATACTTCTAGTTCCATAGTTCCATTATAGTTTTGCTATAGTTTTTAATTTTTTGAAATTATTAATTTTTTTTTTTACTTTTAACTGACTTCTAGTTCCATTTCAGGTGTTTGAAAAGACCTAAACATCAGTGTGAAGACCTTTGGAGAGAGACTCTAAATTGCCCTTTGCTTGTATCCAGGGCACCTCTTGGATTCCCTCATGGAGCATCTGCCATGGGAGGAGGATCTGGGCAGCTCACAAACAGGGAGAGGTTGCCTGGCAGAAAGTCTGAAGAGTGGGGGAGAGGACAGGTGTAACCATGAGAGTCAAAGAGAGAGATGGAGGCTCTGTTGCCTGCCAGCCAATTTGGCAGCCAGTTTGGTGTAGTGGTTAAGTGCGCAGACTCTAATCTGGGAGAACCGGGTTTGATTCCCCCACTCCTCCACCTGCAGCTGCTGGATGACCTTGGGCAAGTCATAGTTCTGACAAGAACTGTCCTTGAAAAAGAGCAGTTTCTGTCAGAGCTCTCTCGGCCCCACCTACCTCACAGGGTGTCTGTTGTGGGGAGGGGAAGGGAAGGGAGTTTGTAAGCCGCTCTGAGACTTCTTCGGGTAGTGAAGAGCAGGGTATAAATCCACTCTCCTCCTCCTCTTCATCATCATCATCATCATCAAAGGAGAGGCCTCTTTCTTCCTCCGTGGATTATCCCCTCACCTTATATCACTTTTTAACAACTAATTTCCTCCTCTTTATCCCTCTAACTTCCAAGGTGGTTCAAGAAAAGTGGAACAAATGGGGCAGGTGTGCCCAACCCTAATAAAAACTGCAATATAATCATAATAATGCATCAAGTTCCTTTTGTTTATTTATTTTGCACATATTTGTTCTGCTCTTCCTCCAATGAGCTGTCAGGTAAACCTGCCATCACGGCAGAGGGGGGAGGAGAAAGGAGTTATTCTTCACGGCTCTGGAATGCGGAAGTAACACCAAGTCTCCAGAGCCTGTAATTTACTGTGTCTACGCTATGTCTTATCTAAACGGCTGGCCTTGGGTCTCAGACTTCTTTGGCCTTTTGCAGACATATCTGGTGGCTGCTAATTTTCTTCTTACTGCACGTGGGAAATGCGGTAAGTATTGGCTTGTAGTGGGGGGGGCATTTCAAGGGGGTTATAACTGATGCTGTTTTGTATTTCTTAGTATCACTGACAATGAAGGTGTTCATGTTGCTCTAACTTAGTCTTAATAAACGCTATCTTCTTATGAAGCCTGGTGTTTGACTGACTATCTGGAGATCTTGACATGAGCTCAGGTTTTCAATTCTGAGCCACCTTGGCCACTCTGGTGAGGGCAGAAAAGTGGGGTATAAATTTTGCAAATAAAAATAAATCTATCAACGTCAATAGGCACGGATTGCCTCCCCTATTGTAGCCTCACAACAACACTGTGAGGTGGATTAGAATTGAGAGAGGATGGAACCAGGCCAGAACGTTTCTGGGTCCAATATTCTTACCTCTATGCTCTCCTGGATCAATGCAAATATTGATGTAAAACAACTATATTACCTCCAAAGTTATTATCAACAAGAACCTTTTTATTTGAAATCTATTGTGAACTTCTTTACAACTGCCCTTCATAGAGAGACTTTATTTAAATTCTTCTTCTTCTTTATAGTATTTGCTTTCATTGCAATGTACTCCTACTGATTTCTCTTCATCACAATTTCCCTAGTGGAGAAATGTCAACTCCTGATTTTCTTTTGCTGGAACATTTTGCGTATCCTTTGCCAAATCTGCTGTGTTTTCACACTGTACACAATGGGATTCAGAACAGGCGGGACCACAATGTAAATGTTGGCCATCATCATGTGAACGATGGGAGAGAGGTGTCTTGCGAATCGGTGTACTACAGTGACGCCTATCAGGGGCACATAGAAAATCAAGATGGCGCACACATGGGAGACGCAAGTGTTCAGAGCCTTCAGACGCTCTGTGCGAGAAGCAATACTCAAAACAGTCTTCAGAATGAGGACGTAAGAGAGTAGGATGACCACAGCATCCAGCCCCAAGGTGCAAATGACTATGATCAGTCCATACAACACGTTCACTCTCGTGTCTGCACAGGCCAGCTTCATCGCATCCTGATGGAGGCAGTAGGAGTGAGAGAGGACATTGGACCGGCAGAAGGGCAGCCGTTTAATAAGGAAGGGGACCGGGAAGCAGACGCAGACACCTCTGGCCAAGACAGCCAGTCCAATTTTACCAATCACTGAATTTTGGAGGAGCGAGGTGTACCTCAGGGGGTCACGTATGGCAACGAAGCGGTCAAAGGCCATTGCCACAAGGATGCCAGACTCCACCACCCCAAATGTGTGGATGAAGAACATCTGTGTGATGCAGGCAGTGAAAGAGATTTCTCTGGCATCAAACCAGTAAACGCCCAACATTGTTGGCATGGTGGACATGGCGAGGGCAAGATCCGAGCAGGAGAGGATGGAGAGGAAGAGGTACATGGGCTCGTGGAGGCTTTGCTCGGTCTTGATGACAAAGAGGATAGTCAAGTTTCCAAAGAGAGTAAGGAGATAGAGCAGGCAGAGAGGGAAGGCCATCCAGGAGTTGTGCTCCTGCATGCCCGGAATGCCAACGAGGATAAAGGTCTGGTGATTCACGGTGCTGTCGTTGAAGCTGATGGTCAACATCCTCCTCCTTGTATGGAGATATTCTGGAAAACATCCGCCATCCTTCTTAATTGATATTGAATGCACTACATGAAAAGTTGCAGCAGTTCTTATGCCCCTCCACCCCAATGTATATGTGTATAGACACACACAGACACACTAGCCTGATGCCCATGCTTCGCTACGGTATTTAAGTTCTGTAAATCCAGTTATAATACCAATGATGTGAAGTCTGACATGTGAGATGTGTTGTAGGAATTCTAATGGAGAAGACTGTAGTGTAAAAAATAAAGTGAGACATATGTATTTCCCCTCCCCCCTGCTGAAGGACCTAGACCACGTTGGTGGTTCTGCCCGCAGGTGCCAGGATCACGGGGCTGCTTGGAGAGCTCACTCTGGAGCAGGCCACATAGAACTGCCCATTTAAGAAGCAGTCGTCTGTTACGTCAACTCCTGCCACCTTCCACGAAAGTGATGGCCTCTCTACTTGAGTTCCTGGATTGTTTTGCTCCTATGGAGACTGTGTTGTTCTGAGCACCTGAGGGTGATCTCGCTGGTACTTGGCCTGCGCAGCTCAGTGCCTCACAGGAGTACGATGTGCAAATGTCTTTGCTGCATTCCTAAGTTGCCTCCTCCTGATAGCTGCCTGTCCAGTGTAGGAGGGGAGGGGGAGGAGAATTAGAAGCCACTGTGGAGGCGGGGCTGGCAGGATCACTAAGGCATTACTGCTGGTGCGGACTCACTCATGGCTTTAAGCACCCTGTGACCACTGCTGCACCTGACAATTGCCTGTTAGGTGCAGGAGCCACGGGGAGTGTTTTGGAAGCCATCAGAGCGGCTGGGCCAGCAGCTTTGCTTCACCTCACAGGTGGTTGTTGGCCACTCCTGATTTCCTCAACTGTCTTTAGCTCTCTGCAGTCCCCTGTAATTGTTTTTTTTTTACCTTAGAACACTGAGCTCTGCAGCTGACCAATCAGAGAGTGGGGGGTGCAGGGAGGCAGCTGCCTGGCGGCCACATAGGAATCAATGGGAGGAGCACATTTTACCCCTTTTGACCCACTTAGTGGTTGGATTTCTAAAAATCCCTTCTTAGTGAGCACCTACGCCATGGTAGGAGCGCTCTCCTCGAATATGGTGCCTCTAGGTCCAGCGGTTTTATGGTGAGGGGACTTTCTTTTATATATAATAAAGAACCTCAGAAGAGCCCTGCTGGGGCAGACCAGGGAGGGTCCATCTAGCCCAGCCTCCTGCCTCACACAGTGTCCAGCCAGTTCCTCTGGAGGGCCAAGAAACAGGGCAGAGGGGCCGAGGCCTTCCCCTGAGAAGAACCTCAGAAGAGCCCTCCAACAGATAAGGGAATCCCAGTCACTTCCCACAACCAGAAAAGACACCTTTAGACATTTATCTGCTAGTGTGACATATTTATTGCTTTACCACTAACCCTAACCTTATAACCTTAACTTGTTATTTAGGAGTAGTGAAGGATGATAGGGAAATGGCTGAGAAGCTGAATGCATTTTTTGCCTCTGTCTTCACTGTGGAAGAGGAGAAGTGTTTGCCCACTCCAGAAGCACTGATTTCGGGAGGGGGTTTGAAAGACCTGAATCAGATTGCGGTGACAAGAGAGGAAGTCCTCCGACTGATGGACAATTTAAAAACTAATAAATCACCAGGCCCGGATGGCATTCATCCGAGAGTTCTGAAAGAACTCAAATGTGAACTTGTGGATCTCCTGACAAAAATATGTAATCTTTCTTTAAAATCTGCCTCCATTCCTGATGACTGGAAGGTAGCTAATGTCACTCCCATCTTTAAAAAGGGCTCCAGGGGAGATCCAGGAAATTACAGGCCAGTCAGTCTGACATCGATACCAGGTAAGTTGGTGGAAACTGTTATTAAGGAAAGAATTAGTAGGCACATTGATGAACAAAAACTATTGAGGCAGACTCAGCATGGGTTCTGTAAGGGAAGATCTTGTCTCACTAACCTGTTAGTGTTTTTGAGGGAGTGAACAAACATGTGGACAAGGGGGACCCAATAGATATTATTTACCTTGACTTCCGGAAAGCTTTTGATACAGTTCCTCATCAAAGGCTCCTAAGTAAGCTCAATAGTCATGGGATAAAAGGACAAGTCCTCTTGTGGATCAAAAACTGGCTTATAAATAGGAAACAGAGAGTGAGTATAAATGGGAAACCCTCTCAGTGGAGGGTGGTAAGCAGTGGGGTACCACAGGGATCAGTACTCGGTCCCATGCTTTTAACTTGTTTATTAACGATTTGGAATTGGGAGTAAGCAGTGATGTGGCTAAATTTGCAGATGACACGAAGTTGTTCAGGGTGGTGAAAACCAGGGAGGATTGTGAGGCACTCCAAAGGGATCTGTTGAGGATGGGTGAGTGGGCGTCAACGTGGCAAATGCGGTTCAATGTGGCCAAGTGCAAAGTGATGCACATTGGAGCCAAAAATCCTAAATATAAATACACGTTGATGGGGTCTGATCTGGCAGAGACTGACCAAGAGAGAGATCTTGGAGTCGTAGTGGATAACTCGCTGAAAATGTCTACACAATGTGTAGCTGCAATAAAGAAGGCCAACGCTATGCTGGGGATTATTAGGAAGGGAATTGATAACAAATCAGCCAGTATCATCATGCCCCTGTATAAATCATTGGTGCGACCTCATTTGGAATACTGTGTACAGTTCTGGTCACCACATCTCAAAAAGGATATTATAGCATTGGAAAAAGTGCAGAGAAGGGCAACTAGAATGATAAAAGGGTTGGAACACCTTCCCTATGAAGAAAGGTTAAAATGCTTGGGGCTCTTTAGCTTGGAGAAACGACGGCTGAGGGGTGACATGATCGAGGTTTATAAGATTATGAATGGGATTGAGCAGGTTGAGAAAGAAGTACTTTTCTCCCTTTCTCACAATACAAGAACTCGTGGGCACTCTATGAAATTGCTGAGCAGTCGGGTTAGAACAGATAAAAGGAAATACTTCTTCACCCAAAGAGTGATTAACATATGGAATTCACTGCCACAGGAGGTCGTGGCAGCTGCAAGCATGGACAGTTTCAAGAGGAAATTAGATAAACATATGGAGCAGAAGTCCACCAGTGGCTATTAGCCACAGGGTATAGAATGAGAACTCTCAGTCTGGGGCAGGTGATGCACTCTATTCTTGGTGCTGGAGGGGGCAGCAGTGGGAGGGCTTCTGGTGCCCTGGCCCCACTGCTGGACCTCCTGATGGCACCTGGTATATTTTGGCCGCTGTGTGACAGAGTGTTGGACTAGATGGGCCATTGGCCTGATTCAACATTGGCTTCTCTTATGTTCTTATGTTCTTATGTTCTTATGTCACTTTGCATATCTTGAACCTCGAAACGTCACATGTTAATTTGCTGTTCCTTCCCTGGCTATGAGTTTGAACCTTCCCTGCCATTCCACTGTATTTGAAAAAAATATGTTTTGCACACAAAAGCTCATACCTTGAATAAGCCTTGGTTGGTCTTAAAAGTGCCCCTGGACCCTAAATTTGTTCTACTATTTCAGACCAACATAGCTGGCCACCTGGTGCTAAAGATGTAATCTTTTTTTATTATTGTTAATAGATTATTGTTAACATTAGGAAAGTTTTTGTTTATTCTTTTAAAGAGAGAGAATCTATCCCAATTGGTATTTTATTATCTGCTTCTATTTATTTATTATTTTTATTTATTATTTTCAATTGATATCCCGCCTTGCCGGAAACTGGCTGAAGGCGGCGAACAACATTAAAACAATAAAACAATCAATGCAATAAAATACAGTAAAATATGCATAGACAGATCCTTAACATCATAAAAATCTAACAAAGCAGTGCAAACGATGGAGGCATCAGTGTACAATCCCCTCACAGGAAGCTGTATCCAGCCGATATTTATGTAGGCCGTAGTGTCTCTCTCGTTCTGTATTTGAACTATGTAATACATCTGATAATAAATTTGATTTTACTTGTTGTATGTAACAACTCATTCAACTCACTCAAATCACTCAATCCTACAAGAAATCAACCCTGACTGTTCCCTGGAAGGCCAGATCCTGAAGTTGAAGCTCAAATACTTTGGCCACCCAATGAGAAGGGAGCACTCACTGGAGAAGACCCTGATGCTGGGAAAGACTGAAGGTCAAAGAAGAAGGGGACGGCAAAGGATGAGATGGTTAGACAGTGTCATTGATGCAACAAACATGAAATTGAGCAGATAAAAGGAAATACTTCTTCACCCAAAGAGTGATTAACATATGGAATTCACTGCCACAGGAGGTCGTGGCAGCTGCAAGCATGGACAGTTTCAAGAGGAAATTAGATAAACATATGGAGCAGAAGTCCACCAGTGGCTATTAGCCACAGGGTATAGAATGAGAACTCTCAGTCTGGGGCAGGTGATGCACTCTATTCTTGGTGCTGGAGGGGGCAGCAGTGGGAGGGCTTCTGGTGCCCTGGCCCCACTGCTGGACCTCCTGATGGCACCTGGTATATTTTGGCCGCTGTGTGACAGAGTGTTGGACTAGATGGGCCATTGGCCTGATTCAACATTGGCTTCTCTTATGTTCTTATGTTCTTATGTTCTTATGAGCACACTTCAGTGGACAGCAGAAGACAGGAGGGCCTGGAGTGATGTGGTCCATGGGGTTGCGAAGAGTCGACTCGACTGTGCGACTGAACAACAACAATGTAACAACTCATAATACTTGATAAACTTGATGAATCTGCATTTCCCCCCCACACCCCTCTTCCCTTCTGTATCCCAGTTTTTGAGAAAATAAAATCAGAAAGAACAGCCCTGCTGGATCATACCAAGGGTATCTCCAATGGAGCAGATGCCCATTTCAACCTCCAATGTGGTAAGGGTGGATTCAAAAAGCTTTTTTTCTTTTAAAGGATTCAATAAGTGGTCCAGCACGGCTTAGCAACGCAAGCGAATGCAGAGCTAGGAAGGAAATATAATATGTAACGTTTCCTGGAAGAGAAATGCCAGATGGCGAGGAGGGGAGATCCATTTTCAAAGCATTCCGGCTGAGGAAGAATCGTCTGTCATTCAGGACTGTGCGTGCTCCTGCAGTCAGCCCCGGAAAGCAAATAAAAAAGGTCCCCTTTGCTATCTCAGATCGTTCCTCCTGCTTACCTGACTTTGCAGCGCTGTAGACCAGGCGCCTGACTTGGTTTCCCCGGCTGCAGAGAACAGCTGTGCCTGAGCAACAACAAGGGAGAATCTGCCAGTGCTTTTTATTGCATCTGAGTTTTAAGGAAAGCGCTGCTGTGTTTGCCACCCCTTGACTTGCTGGGAAAGGGGGAAAACACACACAAAGCCACGGGAGCAGAGCAGATACTGCAGGTCCCAGCAGCAATTATGAAGGGGTCTCTGTGGATCTTATGCAAGAAGACCTGGGAGTTCTGGCCTCAGAAAGTTTGGAGAAGGGGGCGTGGGGACGCCAGGAAAGATGGAAGTCACCTAATCTGTGAGCTCTGTCTCCCTCCTCTCATCTGTGGAGGATAACGACTGCAAGTGCCAATATTTTTGGACAAAACATGGGTGAAAACAATGGGGCTCCCACCGGCACTACTAAACCCATGCTAAAATCTCCCTAAGCATTCTTCTCGCCGCGAGACGCCTGATTAGACCAGTGGAATTTTGGCGGGGGGGGGGGAGAAATCAGAATGGCAGCTGAGCCATTTACCTAGGCTCTTGGAGAACATGGAACGCAGGCTTACTGAACAACTTCAACTCTCCCTCCTGCTGGGAAGAGAGCGATTCAGTGAGATCCAAGCCTCAAACATCAAAAACAGCAGAATTGGCAATGTGTCTGATGTTAAAAGATGACATCAAAAACCTTCAAGCTAGGTACATGACACCAAAAAGATTGCCAATATAAGTATGGATAAGAACTTGAGTAACAAATGTTGGAAATGTAAAAAGCTAGAGGGTTCTTTGTATCATATGTGGTGGACATGTGAGAAAGCAAAAGTACACTGGTCAAATGTTCATTGTGAGATGCAGAAAATATTGAAAATCCCTATTAGAAAAAGTCCGGAACTTCTTCTCTTAGGTTTGACAATGGAAAAAATTAAGCAAGAAAAGAGAACAGTATTATGGTATATGATCACGTCGGCAAGAATGGCCTTTGCACAACAGTGGAAAGCGGATAAAGTACCGGATGTACAGGACTGGTTAAGGAAACTGCTATTTTTAGCTGAAATGGACAAAATGACTAAAAAACTAAATGGACAAATGGCAGAACAATACTTAAAAGAATGGGAAGACTTGAAAATCTATATGGAAACTGAACATAAAATGAAAGGGAAAATGTATAACCTTGATTCTTATTGAAAATGAAGTTACGTTAGATTAAGTTAGATTATTGTATATAAAATATAAGTTACCTGGTTTATAGATTGTTATAAGTTTAAACTTGATTACTTTTATTGTTTTTTGTTATTGGCAATAGCAGTGTTGGAAGCCTATTAGGGGGGAAGGGGGGAAGGGATATAATTGATAACTTGAATTGGAAATTATGTTTAAAAATGTTGAATATATTCCAATAAAAATCTTGTTTTAAAAAAAAAACAACTTCAAGCTAGGGACGATAGCTACAGGGATCGTATGCCCTCCTCCACAGGCCTTGGACTGGGTGGGGAGGGGTTGGCCCACTGGCCAGGTGGGCCTGGATTTTGCTGTGTTCTCTTCACACTGGGATGAACTATCGGCCCACAAGGGCTGTGTGTTGTGGGGAAGCTGGGTGGTCGTGACTGCTCCACTGCGCCAGTGAGTCCTAGCAGTGTTATGTACTGAATGTGAATCGCTCCTAGCTATTCACATGTTAATCTTGAGTCTGAATGTGGCTCTTCAGATGTCGCATTGCTATTGGTCGGTTTCTGCGAAACCTGTGTAATTACCCAATCACTGAGTGATATTGTTGCAAAGAGGGAACGGTCCTGATTGGCCTTTATCCCTGTATTCTGATTGGTCTTTAACTTGTAATGGGTGTGGCTTTGACAGCCCGGGAGAGTTTAAAAGAAGGAGCTGTGTTGTCGTGTGTTCCTGACTTACAGTTGCTGTGAAATAAAGCTGAAATCACTTGAAGATGAATCCTTTGTTGAGTCTCATACTTAACAAGCAGCCTTACATGAAACGCACCCAGGAATCGTGCGTATGCAGGCGCTGGCCTGCAGCTGTGTTTGGTTGCCCAGCATGGACAGCAAAACTGAGGACTGTGTTAAACAATGCCAGACATGCCAAGAGTCCTGGTGCAGCAGTGGGAATCCTCCCACAAACCATGGGCCCGCCTGCACCTTGACTTTCTGGGCCCCTTCCAGGGACAGATCTTCTTCCTCCTGGTGGATTCCTACTCCAAATGGCTAGAAGTGGTGCCGGTCCCCTCCACATCGTCCCGAGCAGCAATTCGCTCCCTATGGCAGCTCTTCAGCACACATGGCATACCAGATGCTGTAGTAATGGACAACGGGACGGCTTTCACCTTGTCTGAGTTTTGGGAATTCATGGAATACTATGCCATCCGACACATCCTCTCCGCTCCCTTCCACCCTGCAACCAACGGCCAGGCTGAGGGAATGGTGAGGATAACTAAGGAGTCCCTCCGCAGGATCATCCAGGAGAGCTGGGACCACCAGCTGGCGGCCTTCCTCTTTGGCCAGAGGCCCGAGCGATGGGAGAGGGAAAGAAGGAGCCGAATCCCCCCCTCCACCAGCACAAACATGCTGGCCTAGCTGACACTGAGTTTTAGTGGCAGAGCATCTGCTTTGCATGAAGAAAGTCCCAGGTTCAATCCTTAGCATTTCCTGTTAGATGGATCAGGGAGCAGGTGATTCGAAAGACCTCTACCTGAGACCTTGGTCAGCTGCTGTCAATCAGAGCAGACAATATCGATGTTGGTGGACAAATGGTCCGTCATGTGCTTGACTAATCTGTTCTCTCAGAGGAGACAAATGGAACAAGTCAATCAAAGCACATCTGAAAAAGCACAGCAATTAAATTCCAACACTCTTCATTAGGAAAGTTCATAAGAGAGATGCCTTACTGGGACACTGAACCAGTTCTTATTGAGCGACTTCGGTTGCAACAGAGACCCTTCTCAGTGTCAGTTCGTTCACCCAGCATTGCCTTTCTTTTTGTTCGCAGATATACTAACCTCAACTCCAGCTGTAGCAAGTAGCCAGCAGATGGCCTCCATTCTCCGGTCCAATCTGCATTTGTCTTTCCCACTGGTGTCCCCGCCTTCTGACTCCATCTTCAAAAAAGCTGTCCGCATTTGGTGTCGTTTTCACACCTCAACAGTGCTAGCATACTTTTGCACGTCTTGCATATGTTTATCACTCTCCCGTGGCGGCGCCACTGTCATTGCGCCTCTGCACCGTTTTAAATGCATCTTCTCCAAACAACTCTCAAACAAGGGTCAAATCTGCATTTGCATTTTTAAATCAGTTGCTGTGCTGCTGTGACACCGTCTTTCTCTATGCTTGTTTGAATGTTGTTTGGAGAAGATTCTTTTAAAGCAGTGCGGAGGTGCAATGACGGTGGAGCCACCCTGAAAGGATGATAAACATATGTGGACATGCAAAAGTATGCCAGCACTGTTGAGGTGGGGACACTGGTGGGAAAGAGTCCGGTCAGTTGGCTCTTTAGATCCATGTGAGGCACGATTGCCTCACAGATCTGTACAATATATTTTATTAATTTTCAAATAGAACAAGAAAAATTTAAACAATGATACATCAAATGTTCATAAGATGCAATCAGCATAATATTTCACAAACAAGTAAGTAAATAATCGTAAGATACAGGATGAAGAGCCTAATTGAGAACAGAAAATAGGTATTCACCAAGTTGTACCAGTATATAGGTTGTCTGCCTAGGTTTTAGAGAAGGAGCAGCAAATATATATGACCTTTAAAAACCAATGTCTGGAGCAAATAATCTAATTACCATAGCCATAGAACATCCATCATTTTGGGATAGTCTGTGTGATTAGTTAAGTAATCTAGGAGAGGTAGCCAGGTTGCTACGAAAGAGGAAGGAGCAGGTATTTTTTCAATCCTTGTAAGATTATCCAAGAGTTTTGCCATAATATATAAATCCCACATCTTATTATGCCATTGTGTAAGAGTGGGTGTCATTGTCGTTTTCCAGTGCGTGGCAATGACCGTTTTTGCTGCAAAAAGCATGAAGGAGACCCGTTCAATAGTTGCAGCGGCAGAGCCATGAACTGCCCATCTGTTCAAAAATAAGTGTTCTGGCGTGGGAAGGATTTCTATATTATCAATAGCATTGATTACATGTAACACCGCCTCCCAGAAAGGTAATATTTTTGGGCAATCCACCCAGCAGTGTATATAACTACCTAAGTTTCCACAGTTTTTCCAACAGCTTGGGTTGATTGCCTCACAGATCTAAAGCTAGCGTCCAGACAGAAACATGTGGGAAACGTCCCTCTTCCATGGGCATCCCATTTTGCTGCACTTTGGATCCATACTTAAAAGATACTACATTAAATCTGGGGTTTTCAGTTACCTTCAGGACAACTGTGGACTTTCATCCGTCTGGTCGTTCCACCAGCACGCAATCCTCCCGTCAGGGTGGTCTGATGTCAGACCATCCCGAGCGGGCGCCATTTAAAAAAATCTCTACACATGTGCGGATAAACAAGGAAGCTCTGTCACGTCTATGCACATGTGCAAAAAGTTTTTTAAACAAACCGCCAGGTGCCTCCTTCAACAAAGATGCGCCGTGACACCTATGCTCATGCGCAGAAAGTTTTTTTTTTTTAAAAAAAAACCACTGTACGTGCCTCCTTCAGTGGACGCCGTCTAGACAATCCACAACGGAGGCAGCACACAGTTAGGCGATTCCCCCGGGGATGTCTGTTCATGAGAGGATAGATTAAAAAGATCGGGATTAAATTTGAGCCGGCATAATGGCGGGATTCGCTGCCCATATGAACACACTCAAAGACAAATGCAGATTCGGCCAAGCATAGAGAAAGACGGGGTCACAGCAGCACGAAACTGATTTAAAAATGCAAATGCAGATCCGACCTCCCTCTTCCATTGGCATAGTGCAGTTTGGGTTTCCCAGACATCTTCCAAGCCTATTCTAGTCTGTTAAGCTCCACACAGGAAAAAATGGAGTTCACAAAAAAAAAGAAATAGTGTTCTGCTTTCCCCAGTGCCCTAAGCGAGAAGTTCCTGGGACAGCGCTTACTTGGCCTGGCCATCTTCGGAGGAGAAAGCACTGGAACCTCGGCATTACTTGCCTATTTACAGACATATAAAGAGACTCTCTTCTTCTTGCAGACTCTCTACTCACAAGGGGCCTCAGCCTACTCACAGTAGTCGGTGCTTTTCTCTCTGTTTCTTCTGTACTGAAAACTTCTGCATGTGTGTATAACACACACACACACACACACACACACACACACACACACACACACACACATGAGGTGTGGGGGGGTGTTTCAACAAAGCCACCAGGAGCTATCTGATAACATTTAGAGTCCACTGCAGAAATATCCACAGTTGTTAAGGAACGCTGACCGAACAAAGGCTGAGTTCAGACTGGCAGTATGAAGGGCGAGAGAGTTGTGGCAAAAAGACCCAGAACAATGTGTTTTGGGTATTCCCGGTCACACTGCACCGACTGATGCTGGAGCATACGGGGGGGGGATGTGCAAGGGAGCGTTTGCACTGTTGGCCTGCCCTTGGCGGAGGTGCGGCTGTAAGTGGCTTTTTCCTCACTCTGCAGCAGGTGCCCGTGTGCATGGGCACATAGGTGCAGCAGTAAATAGGGCAGGATCCCATCATGCATGCCCCTGGCCGTATTGGGCGGTAGAGCAGCTCACATCCCTGTGTTTATGCGCGTCCCTGCGGGAACAGCCAGCACACATGATCAACGCAGGTTGTTCCCGGCTTTTAGCATTTAGTGTGCACATGTCCGGGAAGCGGGATCAATGTTCTCTCCAGGGTTTGCTACCACTTTCACCTGGAAATTTTTAAACTTGGGAGGGAAGTGTTACAAGACGAGTTGAGTATGGCTGGGGAACGCCTGACAGCTGTGCCTGTGTGAACCAGCCCCTTTAATCCGTTTGTGAAATGTGCCTGTATCGGGCCAAACTGCCAGTCTGAACTCAGCCAGAGAATGGTCATCTAGAAGCCTCTGCAACATTATGGTGAAAGGGCTCTGGGTGTTCTGGTTGACCACAAGCTAAACATGAGCCTGCAGTGTGATGTGGCTGTGAAGAAAGCGAATGCAGTCTTAGGGTGCATGAACAGAAGCCTTGTGTCCAGATCACGGGAGGTGGTCGTTCTGAAGCTCTATTCTGCTATGGTCAGGCCTCACCTGGAGTCCTGTGTCCAGTTTTGGGCACCACACTTTAGGAAGGACGTCGACAAGCTCGAGCGTGTCCAGAAGAGGGCGACCAGGATGGTGAGAGGGTTGGAATCCAGGTCTTAGGAGGAAAGGCTGAAAGAGTTGGGTCTGTTTAGCTGGGGAAAGAGAAGGCTTAGAGGGGACATGACGGCAGTCTTCAAATACCTGAAGGGCTGTCATGTAGAAGATGGAGCAGATCTCTCTCTCTCTTGCTCCGGATTGCAAGACTAGATCAAAGGGGTGGAAATTACGAGGGAGTCGTTACCGGCTAGATATCAGGAGAAACTTCCTCACTGTCAGAGTGGTTGAGCAGTGGAACAGTCTGCCTCGGGAGGTAGTTCGCTGGACGTTTTCAAGCGGAGGCTGGATGACCATCTTTCAGGTATGTTGTAGGTATGTAGGGCTATCTTTTGGCTATGCTCCTGCAGAGTGCAGGGGGTTGGACTAGATGACCCGCAAGGTCCCTTCCAGCTCTAATATTCTATGATTCTATGATCCTGTCTTTGCTGAAGGAGTGACAAGAATGTAAGTAGTTTCTATCAGCGAAATTATGCATTGAGGAGATTTTTGGTTTGCCAGGTCTGGGTTGGGAAATACCAGGTGCACAGGGGAACTTTTTGCAGCAGGAACTCCTTTGCATATTAGGCAACACCTCGCTAATGTAGCCAATCCCCCAAGAGCTTACAATAGCCCCTGTAAGAAGAGCCCTGTAAGCTCTTGGAGGATTGGCTACATTAGGGGGTGTGTTGCCTAATATACAAAGGAGATCCTGCTACAAATAGAGCCCTGCCTGGGGATTTTGTGGGGTGGAGCCTGAGAAGGGCGGAGTTTGAGGGGAGGGGCTTCAATGGCATTATAAGGCTATAAAGTCCGCCTTCCAAAGCGGCCATTTTCTCCAGGGGAGCTGATCTCTGTAGCCTGGAGATCAGTTCTGATAGTGGGAGATCTCCAGCCACCACCTGGAGGCTGGCAACCCTAACTACAGCACTTATCCAGCTTGGGAGGCCCCACAGCTGGCTTTCCCATTCAATATGTGTAGGGTTGCCAGCCTTCAGGTGGGGCCTGGAGATATCCCACCAGTTTGGTGTAGTGGTGAAGTGCGCAGACTCTAATCTGGGAGAACCGGGTTTGATTCCCCAGTCCTCCATTTGCACCTGGCTGGGTGAACTTGGGCAAGCTGTAGTTCTGATAAGAGCTGTCCTTGAAAAAGAGCAGTTTCTGTCAGAGCTCTCTCAGCCCCACCTACCTCACAGGGTGTCTGTTGTGGGGAGCGGGAGGGGAGTCTGTAAGACTTTGAGTGAAGGGTGGGATATAAATCCAATCTCTTCTCTTCTTCTACAACTGATCTCCAGCTGACAAAGATCAGCTCCCCTGGAGAAAATGGCTGCTTCGAAGGGTGGACTCTGTGGTGTTGTACCCTGCTAAGGCCCCTCCCCTCCCCAAACCCCGCCCTCTCCTGGCTCCACCCCCAAAGTCTCCTGGTATTTCCCACCCAGACACCTGGCAACCCTAAATATGTGGATGATCCAAACATAGACCTTCACTGCCACAGGAGGTGGTGGCAGCTACAAGCATGGACAGTTTCAAGAGGGAATGAGATAAACGTATGGAGCAGAAGCCCATCAGACTTAAAATACAACTGCATAAAATTTCAGTGAATTCATTTAAAAAGTTAAATAATTGAAATGCGATGGCACAGAGGCCAAAGACTTTCTCCCCATATCAGGTTCACCCAGATAAATGGCTTGTCATTTGAAGGCAGCCATCTCTGGGAGCAATTCTATAAAGTACTGAGACTGGGGCATAGCGTACTGATTTCAGCTCATACTTTATTCATGCATAGGAGAACTTGAGATAACTAGCTTATATTCCCATTCTTAACCACACCCACACACACACACACACCCGTGATAGGTTTATTTACAAATAACTCCCACCATTGGTTCCTTTTAGGATCTGGGCTGGCCGATTGGCAAGTTCTCGGATCCTCTGCTTCTATTGTCTTAGGATGCGAAGCTCAGCCTTTCCGCATGGCCACATGTGAGTCTGACCGCATGCGCGGTCTCCCTTGGTACACCACAAATTCCCAGTGGCCACATCAGAAGAGCTTTGGGTGTGTAACCGGCCTGCGAAATACGCCGGATCAGTGAAGAATCTGCAGAACACTATTCATTTCTCCTCTTAGGGCTACATTAGGACTTTCCTGGGCACTCGGTATTGATGCCTTTGTGGGCCCCTCTCACCAAAATATCAATATTAAAAATTATTTTTGATATAACTTTAAATACTTCAACATTTTTTTGTTTTAGGCAAAATTTAATACATTTTCCTGGTGCCTAAACATTTCATTTTTTTTTCTGATGTGAGAAAAAACAAACATACATTTTCTTTGACCCTAAAAGTTCAGATTTTTTCCTCTGATCTTAGAATAAATTAAAACATTTCCATGGACCCCTAAACGTTGCACGGGCCCTCGGCACTGTGCCTTCTGTGCCTAACGGATAAGTCATAAGAACATAAGAACATAAGAGAAGCCAATGTTGAATCAGGCCAATGGCCCATCTAGTCCAACACTCTGTCACACAGCAGCCAAAATATACCACGTGCCATCAGGAGGTCCAGCAGTGGGGCCAGCAGTCGGCCTTGTCTGCTCTGGCTGAACTTAATCCAAGAGTTTAGATCGGCTTAGTCTGTCCCATTGTGTTCTTCAAGGGCAGAGAAGTTGAAGATTAACTTATATGTGCTGTTCCCAACAGCCTGAGCTGGTCGATAACTACTAAGTAATTAACACGCGGTCTTCACTCGTTTCGCGTAACCTTTATTTGACTCTCAAGCCTTCAAAGGTTCAGTTTTACTTGCATTCCCTTTCCTGGTGCTGATAGGAGCCTTAAAGTTCTGAGTAACTCACACGGTAAAAGGAGCTGAATCTCTCCTGTCTGTTAGGCAAAGATTACAAACGCTCACTGAAAGGATGAGGGCAATAAACAGTTTATCCCGGGGAAATCCATCAAAGGAAAGGGAGGCTGTATAAACCGATAAACGTGATAAAAAGTAGAGACATCACCCTGCCAACAAAAGTCCACAAGGTCAAAGCAACGGTATTCCCAGTAGTTATGTATGGCTGTGAGAGTTGGACTATAAGGAAGGCCGAGCACCAAAGAATAGATGCTTTCAAACTATGGTGCTGGAGAAGACTCTTGAGAGTCCCTTGGACTGCAAGGAGATCAAATCAGTCAGTTCTAAAAGAAATCAGCCCTGACTGTTCCCTGGAAGGCCAGAGACTGAAGCTGAAGCTCAATGACTTTGGCCACCAACTGAGAAGGGAGCATTCACTGGAGAAGAAGACCCTGATGCTGGGAAAGGCTGAAGGTCAAAGAAGAAGGGGACGGCAAAGGATGAGATGGTTGGACAGCGTTATCGAGGCAACAAACATGAAATTGAGCAAACTCCGGAGCATGACGGAAGACAGGAGGGCCTGGCGTGATGTGGTCCATGGGGTCGTGAAGAGTCGGACTCGACTGTGCAACTGAACAACAACAACAAATGTATCAAAGGAAAGAGAGGCTGTATAAACCGATCAGGAAGACTATTCTTAACCAGCTGACTTTAGGGTTACTAGAACTACCTTTCCCAGAATCCTTATAAATTTAAAGCTACAGTGCAATCTGCTCTGCTTTACTACTCTAATCTCTGCTCGGGCAGCACATTATACAGCAGGTTTTATAATAATCTGGGGTCGGGGGGAGTTACCATTCTGGGTCCACTGAGAAGAGTACTGGTTCTGGCAGGGCTCCCAGGAACTCTACAGAAGAATAACAGGCAGGTTGAGAAAGAAGTCCTTTTCTCCCTTTCTCACAATACAAGAACTCGTGGGCACTTCATGAAACTGCTAAGCAGTCGGGTTAAAATGGATAAAAGGAAGTCCTTCTTCACCCAAAGAGTGATTAACACCTAGAATTCACTGCCACAGGAGGTGGTGGCAGCTACAAGCAGGGACGGCTTCAAGAGGGAATTAGATAAACATATGGAGCAGAAGTCCATCAGTGCAAGTGGAGGAGTGGGGAATCAAACCCGGTTCTCCCAGATTAGAGTCTGCACACGTAACCACTACATCAAATTGGCTCTCCATTCCTCTGCCAATGGCTTACTCTGACCATGCTAATAGGTATCTGTTTTTTTGCCCATCAAACTCATGCAAGTTACCACTGGGAAGAAGTGTCTGTCAATGTGGTTATGCCAGCGCAAACCTGTTACCCACAATTCAAGCAAGTCACATAGCTAAGTACCAGCACAACGGAATACTTTATTGTGTTTGAGTGTACCGGCATGTGATTGACACCATTTCTACTTCAAAAACCATCCTGTTCTGTTGAACGTTAAACTTTGCATTGACAGTTCCTCTGGAAACTGCACGTGCACATTGATGGCCTCTTGAAATTATCTGAAGACTCTCCCAGCTGTAGCATGTTGCTTGCAGTTACATTAGCTGCGATCCTCATTCGTCGAATATCTTGACGGCTTCTTCATACTCTCTTTCATCTGTCGGTGGTTTTCTTGCACTACCAGGCTGCAGGAATTTCTTGATGGTAGGGATGTTGCTTATCCTTCCTTTATAAGCCTAGAGAGAGAGAATATTGGGACAAGAAGCATTCTCCAGCAAGAAAAGGTGCCATTTCTCAGGAGCTATGTGTCACCAGAAGAACTTAAGCTTATAATATACCCTGATAATCAGCAACAAAGCGTCTTGTGAGAAAATTTTTTTTGCATCTACCTAAAATCCCATTTTGGAGCTGCGGTGGCTCAAGTGGTTAAGACGCTGAACTGCAGGCTGTGGAAGGTCAGTAGTTCAGCAGTTCGAGACCCGGGTGCCGCATGACGGGGTGAGCTCCTGTCTCTAGTTCCAGCTCCTGCCAACCTAGCAGTTCGAAAGCAAGAAATTGCAAGTAGATAAATAGGTACCACTTTGGTGGGAAGGTAACAGCGTTGCGTGCACCTTGGTGTTTAGTCACGCCGGCCACATGACCACGGAAACGTCTTCGGACAGCGCTGGCTCTTCGGCTTTGAAACGGAGATGAGCACCGCAACCCTAGAGTCGGATTCGACTGGCTTTCGAGCAAGGGAACCTTTACCTTTACTAAAATCCCATTTATTTCATGGATGGTCCTTGGGAAGCTGAGGTCACCATTTCTCCCTCATTGAAGCTCGTAACTGTGTTTTGGCCATGTCAGCAGTCTGTTCCCTAATTGTCGAAGGCTTTCACGGTCGGAGTTCATTAGTTGCTGTAGATTTTCTGGGCTGTCTGGCCCTGGTCTTGGCATTGTAGGACCTGACGTTTCGCCAGTAGCTGTGACTAGCATCCTCAGAGGTATAACACAGAAAGATGGAGTACTCTCTGTGTCAAAGTGAGCAGATAAATGGTAGGCAGGTAATTTGTATCTACCCTGGAAGGTGGGGTAGGGCTGAGTCATTATCTTGTAATAGTTCTCTGGGCTATGAACATGCTAATGGAAGAGTTTTCCCGAGGAGGTTCTTTTGCCTATGGATTCTTTCCTGAGGAAAACAGGAAACAATCCATAGACAAAAGAACCTCCTCAAGAAACAGGAAACCTCCTCAGGAAACAATCCATAGACAAAAGAACCTCCTCAGGAAAGCTCCTCCATTAGCATGTTCATAGCCTGGAGAACAGAACATTATCAGTGCCTACTGCCTCTGTTGGATTAATGGTGCAACCCAGGTTTGGAAGGTGAGTTACATGTCTCTGAGTTGCTACTCTACAGACATACCACATATACAGCACCTACAGAGACAACCCAAAATCCTACCAGGATCAGTCTGACATTATGTATAAATCAGGATCACTTCTACACTTATATATGTTTACCATGAAGAGGTAGAGGAACTAGAGATCAAATTGCCAACATTCGCTGGACTATGGAGAAAGCAAGAGAGTACCAGAAAAACATCTACTTCTGCTTCATTGACTATGCTAAAGCCTTTGATTGTGTGGATCACAATAAATTATGGCAGGTTCTTAAAGAGATGGGAGTACCGGACCACCTCACATGTCTCCTGAGAAACCTGTATAAGGGTCCAGAAGCAACAGTTAGAACCAGATATGGAACAACTGATTGGTTTAGCATAGGAAAAGGAGCACGGCAAGGATGTATATTGTCACCTTGCTTATTTAATTTATATGCAGAGTACATCATGCAAAATGCTGGCCTGGATGAATCACAAGCCGGAGTTAAGATTGCTGGGGAAAAGATCAATAACCTCAGATATGCAGACGATACCACTCTGATGGCAGAAAGTGAAGAGGACCTCAAGAGCCTCTTGCGCAGGATGAAAGAGGAGAGCGCAAAAGTGGGCTTGAAGCTCAACATCAAAAAAACTAAGATCATGGCATCTGGCCCCATCACTCCTTGGCAAATAGAAGGGGAAGTCGTAGAAGTAGTGACAGACTTCACGTTCCTAGGATCCCAGATCACTGCAGATGGTGACTGCAGCCATGAAATTAAAAGACGCCTGCTCCTTGGGAGGAAAGCGATGGCAAACCTAAACAGCATGATAAAAAGCAGAGACATCACCTTGCCAACAAAAGTCCGCATGGTCAAAGCAATGGTATTCCCCGTAGTAATGTATGGCTGCGAGAGTTGGACTATAAGGAAGGCCGAGCGACGAAGAATAGATTCTTTTGAACTATGGTGCTGGAGAAGACTCTTGAGGGTCCCTTGGACTGCAAGGAGATCAAATCAGTCAATCCTAAAAGAAATCTACCCTGACTGTTCCCTGGAAGGCCAGACCCTGAAGCTGAAGCTCAAATACTTTGGCCACCCAATGAGAAGGGAGCATTCACTGGAGAAGACCCTGATGCTGGGAAAGATTGAAGGTCAAAGAAGAAGGGGACGGCAAAGGATGAGATGGTTAGACAGTGTCATCGATGCAACGAACATGAAATTGAGCAAACTTCAGCGGACAGCGGAAGACAGGAGGGCCTGGCGTGATGTGGTCCATGGGGTCGCGAAGAGTTGGAATCGACTGTGCGACTGAACAACAACAACCATGAATAATTGGGGATTAGTTGCTGTAGATTTTCCGGGTCGGGTGGCCGTGGTCTTGACATTGTGTCAGGTAGCCCTGCCATAAGAAGGATGGAAGGGAAGGAGGGAGGGATGGACTGGCATTTCTCACTTTCTGGAATGGGGGGAGTGTCACAGGTTGTCTGGGAGACCCAGATTTAGTATGGCTATGGAGACTGTTATCTCACACAATGGCCTTGGGTCTCAGGCACTTTCTTTCATTTCTTTTCCCGCCTGAGATATTCTGGCCAGCAGTAATTAACGACTGCAACTGCTTTTGCCGCACACTTAGTAGTCATTGGAGGGTAGGTGGGGGGGGCATGTTCGAACCTAGTATAACTGGGGGGTGCCGCGGGGTCCTCAGTATCACTGACAAAGCCTTGCTAATGTATCTCTGGGAATTGCTTTCAATAAACGCTACCTTCTTTATGGAGCCTGGTGTTTGGCTGTGTCAGGTTCCCCAGAAAGTCAGTCGAACGCCAGGCTCCATAAAGAAGAGAGCGTTTATTGAAAGCAGTTCTAAAAGACACGGTAACACTCCATTGTCAGTGATGACTAAATCTAAAAAGGCACCCACAGTTATACCAGCTCGAAATGCCCCCCTCTCTATCTACCAATAGTTGCTGAGCCCGCGCATGGGAAAAGGTGCGAAAGCACTAAAGCAGTAAATAACCAAAACGCCCTAGAGCTGTCCCAAACAGAGGAAACAGAATCTGTGAGACCCAAGGACATTTGGTGAGATAACAGATTGCCCAGGAGGTGTAACCCTGAGTCTCCTAGGCAACCTGCACACCTCTCTACATTCCAGAGCATGAAAAGTTGCAGACCATTCCTCCCTCCTACCCTTCCATCTATCTGATGTCAGGATTACCTGACAGACTGACCTTCTGGAGAACTTGACACATTGTAGGACCTGACGTTTTGCCAGTAGCTGTGACCAGCATCCTCAGAAACGTCAGGTCCTACAATGTCAAGACCTATAAATAGGAAACAGAGAGTGAGTATAAATGGGAAACTTTCTCAGTGGAGGCTGGTAAGCAGTGGGGTACCACAGGGATCAGTACTCGGTCCGATGCTTTTTAACTTGTTCATTAACGATTTGGAATTCGAAGTAAGCAGTGAAATGGCTAAATTTGCAGATGATACGAAGTTGTTCAGGGTGGTGAAAACCAGGGAGGAGTGTGAGGCACTCCAAAGGGATCTGTCGAGGATGGGTGAGTGGGCGTCAACGTGGCAAATGGGGTTCAATGTGGCCAAGTGCAAAGTGATGCACATTGGAGCCAAAAATCCTAAATATAAATACACGTTGATGGGGTCTGAACTGGCAGAGACGGACCAAGAGAGAGATCTTGGAGTTGTAGTAGATAACTCACTGAAAATGTCTAGACAGTGTGTAGCTGCAATAAAGAAGGCCAACGCTATGCTGGGGATTATTAGGAAGGGAATTGATAACAAATCAGCCAGTATCATCATGCCCCTGTATAAATCATTGGTGCGACCTCATTTGGAATACTGTGTACAGTTCTGGTCACCACATCTCAAAAAGGATATTATAGCATTGGAAAAAGTGCAGAGAAGGGCAACTAGAATGATAAAAGGGTGGGAACACCTTCCCTATGAGGAAAGGTTAAAACGCTTGGGGCTCTTCAGCTTGGAGAAACGACGGCTGAGAGGTGACATGATCGAGGTTTATAAGATTATGAATGGGATTGAGCAGGTTGAGAAAGAAGTACTTTTCTCCCTTTCTCACAATACAAGAACTCGTGGGCACCACAGGAGGTGGTGGCAGCTGCAAGCATGGACAGTTTCAAGAGGGAATTAGATAAACATATGGAGCAGAAGTCCATCAGTGGCTGTTAGCCACAGGGTATAGATGGGAACTCTCAGTCTGGGGCAGGTGATGCACTCTATTCTTGGTGCTGGAGGGGGGGGCAACAGTGGGATGGCTTCTGGTGCCCTGGCCCCACTGCTGGACCTCCTGATGGCACCTGGTATATTTTGGCCGCTGTGTGACAGAGTGTTGGACTAGATGGGCCATTGGCCTGATTCAACATTGGCTTCTCTTATGTTCTTATGACCACGGTCACCCTACCCGGAAAATCTACAGCAACTAATGAACTTCCGGCCATGAAAGCCTTCTGACAAAATAACCAGGGAATCTAAACGTAGCATCAAACTTCTTGTGGCTTTACTTGCGGGTGGTTGAAATAACCGCTGACATGGTGCATGATTGATTTCAGCTCTGCTGCTGTTTGGTCACTGGAAGAGCCTGAGCATGGCCCAGTGAATCTGATCAAGGAACGGCCTCTCCACACCTTTCACAATTTTTTAAGGGTGATTAAGGGCTTACCTGTAAAAGAGGGAACTTTGACAGAGCGTCGGGCTTCAGCTCTTCTACCATTAAAATAACTTCAAGCAACTGAACGTCTGCTCTGGTGAACCTGTTTCCGACAAGATAATCCTGGCCGTGATCTTTGAGGGCCTACAGAACAGGAAATACGTTAAGGGGCTCATATTATGATAGGAAATCAGCCGACACGAAATAAAGCAGACATTTATGGACCACTTTAAAAAAATCTCACCCCCAATTCTAACACTTCATGGCAAGGATTTGTAACAGTGCTCTGCGTAGCTAATTGACCAATGGAAAGATGCTGAACAGTCTTCTCACAGAGGAGGAAGTCTGTTGTGTATCTGCATGAGCCACTGAACTATGCTTGCCTTGCTCCAGTTGGCAAACATGCAGATCAGGGCCTTGTATAGAAACACACAGTTACAAGGTTTGCTTTTAGATTGGAGTGTGCCTTCAGTTTTAATTCAGAAAACGCAATATGCCTCAGCTGTCAGAAGTTTCAGAAACCCTAGATAAAGGAAAGGAATTCTGATGTGCCAAAGGACAAGTGAATTCTATGTCTCTGAGAAGCTGTACATATAAGAAATCAAAGGCAAACCATTCAACATCACAGTAATCCAAGTCTATGCCCCAACCACTGATGCAGAAGAGGCTGAAGTGGACCGGTTCCATGAAGACCTACAACACTTCCTAGAACTAATACCAAAAAAAGATGTCCTCATCATCATAGGGGACTGGAATGCGAAAGCAGGAAGTCAAAAGGTAGCCAGAATAATGGACAAGTTTGGCCTTGGAGAACAAAATGAAGCAGGGCAAAGGCTAACAGAGTTTTGTCAAGAGAACACGCTGGTCATAGCAAACACCCTTTTCCAACAACCTAAGAGGCAACTCTACACATGGACATCACCAGATGGGCAACACCGAAATCAGCTTGACTATATAATTTGCAGTCAAAGATGGAGAAGCTCTATCCAGTCAGTAAAAACAAGACCTGGAGCTGACTGTGGCTCAGATCATGAGCTACTCATTGCAAAATTCAGACTTAAAGTGAAGAAAGTTGGGGAAACCACTAGGCCATTCAGGTTTGACCTAGACCACATCCCTGATGATTATACAGTAGAGGTGAAGAATAGGTTTAAGGGACTAGATTTGATAGGTAGAGTGCCTGAAGAACTATGGACAGAGGTTTGTGACATTGTACAGGAGGCAGCAATCACCACCATCCCAAAGAAAGAGAAATGCAAGAAAGCAAAGTGGATGTCTGATGAGGCTTTACAAATAGCAGAGGAAAGAAGGAAAGCGAAAGGCAAAGGTGAAAAGGAAAGATTTACCCAACTGAATGCAGATTTCCAGAGAACAGCAAGGAGAGATAAGGAGACTTTCATGAATGAACAATGCAAAGTAATAGAGGAAAACAATAGAATGGGAAGGACTAGAGATCTCTTCAAGAAAATTGGAGAAATCAAGGGAACGTTCCATGCAAAGCTGGCCATGATAAAGGACAAAAACAGTAGGGACCTAACAGAAGCAGAAGAGATTAGGAAAAGATGGCAAGAATACACAGAAGAAGTATACAAGAAGGACCTCAATGTCCTTGACAACCATGATGGTATAATCATCAACCTCGAGCCAGACATCCTGGAACATGAAGTTAAAAGGGTCTTAGAAAGCATTACTAACAACAAAGCTAGTGGAGGTGATGGCAAACCTAGACAGCATAATAAAAAGTAGAGACATCACCCTGCCAACAAAAGTCTGTATGCTCAAAGCAATGGTATTCCCAGTAGTAATGTATGACTGCGAGAGCTGGACCATAAGGAAGGCCGAGCGCCGAAGAACAGATTCTTTTGAACTATGGTGCTGGAGAAGACTCTTGAGAGTCCCTTGGACTGCCAGGAGATCAAATCAGTCAGTCCTAAAAGAAATCAACCCTGAGTGTTCCCTGGAAAGTCCAGAGACTAAAGCTGAAGCTCAACTACTTTGGCCACCCAATGAGAAGGGAGCACTCACTGGAGAAGACCCTGATGCTGGGAGAGACTGAAGGTCAAAGAAGAAGGGGATGGCAAAGGATGAGATGGTTAGACAGTGCCGCCAATGCGACGAACATGAAACTGAGCAAACTTCAGAGGACGGCAGAAGACAGGAGGGTCTGGCATGATCTGGTCTGTGGGGTCACGAAGAGTCGGACTCGACTGTGCGACTGAACAACAAACATATAAGAAATCATGAGATTGAAATGAGGGACCGTGAAGAGTTGAAATTGTCAAACCCACTGCAGCATAGATGAGCCCATCATCCAACTATGGTAGTAAACTAAGCGGCTTCATACCTTTTCAAAGACTGGAAAGTATCTGGTGGTGGCCCGATCGATGATCAGGGCAAACTCTTTTTCTTGTTCATTTGCTGGCTTGAAAGCGAGGTGCATGATCCTGTCATCCAAATCCATAATGCTTTCAATGTACATATCCATTCTGAACAAAAGAGATGGTAGAAAGAAGACCAGGTAGCTGGTGAGCATTACCTTGCCATTTTAAGTACACCGAATTCAGAGTAAGAAGGCCCATTTCTTCAACAGTGGAAGCGTTCCTGCCTCTGTCTAAAGTATAGCCATCGGACAACAGGTAAATGATAATACTTGGAATGTTATTACTTAGCACTTCTGAATGTTCAAACCGCTTCACATACAACGTCTTCACATGAAGCATCTAGGTACATGGACATCACCTGGTCAGGTGGGTTGGTATTATTATGGCCATATTGCAGAGAAGGGGGAAGAAAGAGTGGATTCCCTAACGTTATCTACTAAACTCACAGTGGAGGTGGATCTTAGGAAATTAGTACCAAGAGTAAGATTAAACCTTCCCCCATTTGCATATAAGCATCACTGTTCCAGTGCTAATCAGTGCTATTTACAAAGAAAAAAACACCTCCTTGGACCTCCACAAAGAACGAAATGCTTTGGAACTCTACAATGACGGCTCTTTTTGCAGCAGGAAGTCTTTTGCATATTAGGCCACACACCCCCTAATGTAGCCAATCCTCCAAGAGCTTAGAGAGCTCTTCTTACAGGGGCCTACTGTAAGCTCTTGGAGGATTGGCTACATCAGGGGTGTGTCGCCTAGTAGGCAAAGGAGTTCCTGCTACAAAAAGAGCCCTGAATGATACCATATGAACTGTCCAACAGGAAAGTGTCACACAAGTGCATGTGTGATAGGAACATATGGTGACGTCCTTGCAGAAAAAGAGTTCCGCTACCCTGTTTGCCGAGGGAAAAGCCTGTCGTGACTGAGAGGTCAAATGAGTTCATATCCCTCCACAATGCCTTTTTACTTTTTGGTCGAATCTGCATTTGTCTTTCCCACTGGTGTCCCAGCCTTCTGACACTGTCTTTAAAAAAAGCTGTCTACATTTGGTGTCATTTTCACATCTCAACAGTGCTAGCATACTTTTGCACGTCCGCATATGTTTATTGCCCTTTCGGGGCGGCTCCCCTGTCATTGCACCTCCGCACTGCTTTAAAAGAAAAATCTTCTCCAAACAACATATAAACAGACATAGAGAAAGATGGTGTCACAACAGCACGAAACCGATTTAAAAATGCAAATGCAGGTTCGACCTTTTTGTCCCAGCTGATAGTGGCCCTGGGCAGAAATATGCAGATCATAACTTGGCAGCAGATCATGACACATACTAGAGACTTTGCCTGACCTTATGTAAATAGAAATATGAAGAAGAAGAGACTGGATTTATACCCCGCCCTTCACTACCCAGAGGTGTCTCAGAGCGGCTTACAAACTCCTTCCCCTTCCCCTCCCCGCAACAGACACCCTGTGAGGGAGGTGGGGCTGAGAGAACTTCTGACAGAAACTGCTCTTTTTCAAGAACAGCTCTTATCAGAATTACAGCTTGCCCAAGGTCATCCAGCAGGTGCAAGTGGAGAAGTGGGGAATCAAACCTGGTTCTCCCAGATTAGAGTCCGCACACTTAACCACTACACCAAACTGACTAAATATGAATTTAGCGGATAATGTTAGAAATGTTACAGTACAATGCATTCTCCTTGGGGTCTTTCCCGCAGAGTTTGTATTTTGCCGCGATGTAGTTGAGGATCGCTCGGGTCTGCACCAGTTTCATGCCGTCAATCTCCACCATGGGCACTTGCTGAAACAGCAGGAATCCATCTTGAGAACAGAAGATGAGAAATTAATTCAGTTACCTGATACCCTGACAGGATTTCAGGAGCACATCTCTTGTCTGGAATTTAAGTCTCACTCCTGCATTGTGTTTCTTCACGGGATGGTTCAATGACAGGCGATACCAAGGAACTAACGGCGATACTACTAGCAACGGCAAGACTAACAGTAGCAGCAGCTTTGGAATCTACCTCACCACCTACAATAACAGCATGGCAAGAGAAGATATGGGACCAATTTATAATGGCCAAAATAACAGACTCCATTCATAGAACCGGTTTGGTGCAGTGGTTAAGTGCGTGGACTCTAATCTGGGAGAACCGGGTTTGATTCCCCACTCCTCCACTTGTACCTGCTGGATGACCTTGGGCAAGCCGTAGTTCTGATAAGAGCTGTTCTTGAAAAAGAGCAGTTTCTGTCAAGAGCTCTCTCAGCCCCACCTGCCTCCCAGGATGTCTGTTGTGGGGAGGGGAAGGGAAAGGAGTTTGTAAGCCGCTCTGAGACTCCTTTGGGTAGTGCAGGGCGGGGTATAAATCCAATCTCTTCTGCTTCTTCTAATCTGGGAGAACTGGATTTGATTCCCCACTTCTCCACTTGCACCTGCTGGATGACCTTGGGTCAGTCACAAGTTCCCTCAGAGCTGTTCTCTCAAGAGCAGTTCCTGTCAAGAGCTCTCTCAGCCCCATCTGCCTCACAGGGTGTCTGTTGTGGGGAGGGGAAGGGAAAGGTGTTTGTAAGCCGCTCTGAGACTCCTTTGGGCAGTGAAGGGCAGGGTATAAATCCAATCTCTTCTTCTGTCTTCTCTTCTAGAATACACAACCCCTCTGCACCAATCAACTATAAATCCAGGGCTCTTTTTGTAGCAGGAACTCATTTGCATATTAGGTGACACACCCCTAATGTAGCCAATCCTCCCAGAGTTTACAGTAACCCCTGTAAAAAGAGCTCTGTAAGCTCTTGGAGGATTGGCTACATTAGGGGTGTGTCGCCTAATATGCAAAGGAGTTCCTGCTACAAAAAGAGCCCTGTCTAAATCTGTACGCATATGGGTACCGGTACTAGAATACATGGCAATACGGGAGTTACTCCCACTAAAACATACATATCATAGTTGGTTATACCTCTAATACATGATGAACACAGAAGACTGCAAAAACAAACACGGCAAACTTACAGGAACAATCACTAATACATGCTAAATATATAACAGAACACCCCGCAAATCACAAAGAGATAAAATTAAATATATACTACCGTAGAGGGGAAGTCAATATGATATGTACAGTACTCTTAAAGATAGACATTATTAAGAATAAGTTGTATGTACCTTAACCAGTATCAACTAACTCAAGAGGTACATCGTCTTTTTGTGATGCTCAAAATGCTTTATGCGTATTAGACAAAATACTTTGTAATGTACGTAATAACTCAATAAAGTTATTTTTTTTAAAAAAAAGTTTCTTTCCAAAGTGAAAAACAAGCGGTTGCATAAATAAACTAATTTAAATTAAGGCTGGTTAGCCTACTGCCTGAGTTGGATATCCCGCCAAAATTCTGCACTAACTCTTTCCTGGATAAGAAATTCAGCACTAACTCTTTCCTGGATAACTCTTTCCTGGGTATGTTGTAGGTATGTAGGGCTATCTTTCGGCTACGCTCCTGCAGAGTGCAGGGGGCTGGACTAGATGACCTGCAAGGTCCCTTCCAACTCTAACATTCTATGATTCTAAGAATGTCTATATAAAAATCTGTTGAAAGCCCCAAATAACTCAACAGACGATTAGGATGCAATTAAGATGCAATAAGATCCTTAACTATCGTTACTGTCCTGAAACTGCAGAAGTTTCAATCAGCATTTATAGAGGATTCAGAGCATGATGTTATTATCCTAAGTTATTTAAGCTGTGTCTGCTCTGCACTGTTGACCCTTGAGGGCCACATTACACGTGCCAGATAGAAAATACGTTATGTCTGAGTCTCCCAATCTGAATTTTAATCAATCACATGCCAGCATCAGATTCCCTGCTGGAAACACAATTTCTGAGCACAAGGTACAGGGGACTGATTCAGATTGGGACTGTGGAGCACGGGAAGAAAGGGCTTCTTCAGCTTTTTCCCTGCACCAATTTCCTGACCCCAGATGGCCCATAGGTACTAATTTGCTCCAATAATGGGCAAAAAACCCCTTTCATCTCCTTCCAAACATACAATTTGGTGGCAGGGGACTGCATGGCAACACTGCATTTAAAACTATTCTTACCTATAACAATGCCAGTAAAAGACTACTTTGGAGACATTTGACCATAACTTTTCAAAATGGCCCACCGGCTCTTCAAATGGTCCTGTACAAAGAACCCAGTCAGTCTACAATCCTGCTGTACAGTAGCTTTGCCATTATATTTGACCAGCGTCAGGGTCTTCAGAAAGTCAATCAAACACCAGGCTTCATAAAGAAGATAGCGTTTATTGAATGCAGTTCTAAAGGCACATTAACATCTTATTGTCAGTGATGGCTAACTCTATGGAGACACCCACAGTTATACCAGCTTGAAATGCCCCCCCCCAATCTACCAATAGTCACTAAGCCCGCGCGCGGGAAAAGGTGCGAAAGTAATAAAGCAGTAAATAACCAAAATGCCCCAGAGCTGTCCCAGACAGAGGAAACCAGAACTGTGAGACCAAGGACATTTGGTGAGATAACAGAGTGCCCGGGGAGTGGAATTCTGAATCTCCTAGGCAACCTGCACACCTCCCCACATTCCAGCGCATGAAAAGTTACAGACCATCCCTCCCTCCTACCCTTCCATCCATCTAATGTCAGGATTACCTGACAACCAAGGAGCTCGGGTGTAACTGTGATGGTCAAAGTATCACAATCTAAGGTTGCAGTTACATGTGCCAGAAAACATGGGGGGGGGGAGTGAGGCTATTTCCTTCGAAGGAATTTGACCTGCAGTTGCGTGATCACACAGTCCTTGGAAGCTGCGGGCGCAGTCTGTCAGTGTGTGATCAGACGCAACCGCGGGTGATCCGGGGTTATTTTTATGCCGTTTGTTTCCAATGCACTTAAACAAGGAATCAATAAATTGCACCTTTGCACTGAGGGCTCCCTATGGAGTGTGTGATGATGCGCATACTGAGAAGCGGGGGGAAAACAGCATGGAGTCGGTACGGCCTGATCAGACCATCCCAACACCATGAGAGCGCGCTGGAGCGATTAGACAGGGGAAAGTCCATCCGTGGCCCATCGCAATCTGTTTTCTACCAGATTTCCCCCGGTGTCTTTTAACTCCGCTTCTGCGGTGGAGCAGAACAGGTTGCCAATGGCTACAGGGCACTTCCCAGATGTTATTGTCTGATCACACCCTTTAAATCCGCCCGGCATTTGCGCCTATGGTGGGTCTAATTTTGCGTACGACCGCAGCCTAAGATTAAATCAATTCTGAATACTGTATTAGTATACACAGAGACAGACATATAAAACATTCATCTATTTTACTCACCTTTCCGTAACTTTTCTAGGTCTGCCTTTTCTTTCATTAATACTTCTTCATACTGGAAAAAATAGAAGAGCCAAAAGATGCTAGGAATCTCATGAATATGTTGTCAAAGGCTTTCACAGCTAGAGCTCATTAGTTGCTGTAGATTTTCCATGGCCACACAGCCCGGAAAATCTACAGCAACTAATCTCATGAATGTAAGAGAATTCCAATTTCAGTGCTGCCTCCGAGTAAACTTGTAGCAGGTTCCTGATTTATTTCCTCTTTTACGATCATTCTTGGAAATCTCGGGAGAGGGTTATCAGGGATGATGTCGGAGACAAGCCACTGATTATCTTCCAGCAGGAAGACACATCTGTTGGGGGGAATGTTCTTCCTGCTGGGAAAACAATCTGCTTGGGGGGGATTTTTGACCAGTCTCCTCTGGAACCTTCACTCCGCTTGCCATTTATTAGATTCAATCCAGTGTGCAACATCTGGACAGAGTTTGCACAGTAAGTGGAATGAAGATGTTCCTCGGGAACTGTGTTGCTTTAGAAAAGAAATAAAAAGTCCTTTATTTTGAAGGGACGCCACACAGAATGGGAAAGGGAAGAGTCAGCATTTTAGCTCTCTCTCTAGACTAGGGAAGGAGTGAGATTGGGTGGACAAGGAAAAGAAAGGGGGAAGGAGGAGAGAGGAAGATCAACCAGAGGGAAGGACGCTCTTTGAGAATATTGACCCAGGTAAACAAAGGGAGAGCTGCAGAGCTGCAGATAAAAAGGTGCTCTATCCCATGCATAATCTTATGAACCTCGATCATGTCACCCCTCAGCTGTCGTTTCTCCAAGCTAAAGAGCCCCAAGCGCCTCAACCTTTCCTCTTAGGGAAAGTTCTCCAACCCTTTTATCATTCTAGTTGCTCTTTTCTGCACTTTTCCCAGAGCTACAATATCCTTTTTGAGGTGTGGTGACCAGAACTGTACACAGTATTCCAAATGAGGTCGCACCAATGATTTATACAGGGGCATGATGATATTGGCTGATCTGTTTTCAATACCCTTCCTAATAATCCCCAGCATAGTATTGTCCTTTTTTCATAGAATCAGGGCTCTTTTTGTAGCAGGAACTCTTTTGCATATTAGGTGACACACCCCTAATGTAGCCAATCCTCCAAGAGCTTACAGAGCTCTTCTTACAGGGGCTACTGTAAGCTCTTGGAGGATTGGCTACATTAGGGGTGTGTCGTCTAATATGCAAAGGAGTTCCTGCTACAAAAGAGCCCTGCATAGAATCATAGAATGTTAGAATTGGAGGGACCTTGCAAGTCACCTAGTCCAACTCCCTGCACTCTGCAGGAGTGTAGCTGAAAGAGAGCCCTACATACCTACAACATACCCAAAAAGATGGTCGTCCAGCCTCCGCTTGAAAACATCCAGCAAAGGAGCACCCACCCCCTCCCAAGGCAGACTGTTCCACTGCTCAACCACTCTTACAGTGAGGAGGTTTCTCCTGATATCTAGCCGGTAACGACTCCCTTGTAATTTCCACCCATTAGATCTAGTCTTGCAATAAGAGCTGATTTTTTTAGCCTTGCAATAAGAGCTGGTTTTTTATTGCAGTCGCACACTGTCTTGACATTTTTATCCTTTCCTTTCTCTGGGGAGTTCAGAGAAGCATACGAAGCCTCCTGCCCAATTTTATCCCGCAATGACTTTGTGAGACAGGTGAGGCTGAAACAGAATGCCTGTCCTTTGGTTACTAGTGACGGTCACGGCAACGTGGGGGTCGCCATTCCAGCCTCCCCAGCCCTAAGCTTACACTGTCACCTTCTATCTGCACTCAGATCAGCCACTGCCTACCACGCAGGCTCCAGAATAAAGGCAGTTGTCTTCAACAGTTCTCCAAAGCAGTAAAAAGCAACCAAAAGAAACAACAGTTTTCCAAGCAACAAAAACCAACCTCAACCCCAGCGGCTGCCAATAACCACCGAATGCTCTCCATGCGGCCTCTTCCGTTGAAGTAATGGAGTCTGGGTTTACTGGCCATGGCGATAAAACTCTTGGGTTCCTGTTCAGGTCAGAAGAGCTCATTTGTAAAAAGGCAGTACAATTGAAGAACCTCACTGCAAGCAACATTGTGCAGCCTTTCTGGCATGCTTCTCTTGGGTGGCGGGAGCAAGAAATTATTGCGTCTGTGTGCGTTGTTATTTTTTCAGAGTTTTTCAGAGCTCCAACTTGCTGAACTTTTCCCTGCCTTGGGCTGTGTAGTTAAAAGGGGGAAAGCTGACAGTTGTGTGCCTGTTTAAGCATAACGCCCATCTGAAATATTCAGGAGGGAAGGGAAGGGGGAAGATATCCCATCTGGATCTCAGCTGGGGCCTAGGGCTTGGTCCCTGCCACTTGTCCTCTCTCAAGGATGAGGTCTGCAGCTATGGAGTGCTGAGTATGCTTTCTAACCCAGGCTCCGATCACACGGAGAAGTAGCTGCAGGATAGGCGTGAATGTCGGGTGGATTTTACCGGCGCGATCACAGGGGAATATCTGGCCAGCATCCTGCACCCATCCCCAACCCGTTTCTTACCACTGAAGAAGCGCAGTTAAAAACTACCAGCAAAAGTGTACAATCAAAGGGGTCTGTGCGACGGCCAGCAGATGAAGGTTCCCCCTTGTGATTGCTCCAGTGCGCTCCTATTCCCTCCGTGCTCCCTCGTTGAAGCGCGCCGGAAACACGTGCCAATGGAAAAAAACACCGGTTCACCACCATCGCATCTGATCGCCTCGTGGTGGGTCAAATTGCGATGATGAAAATAGCCACGCCTCCCCCCCCCAATGTTATCCAGCACCTGTGGCCGTAGCCCGAGAGTACTAACCTCTGGAATTCCTGGATAGGTAGAAGCACTTCTGCGGCAAAAAGCTGAATGGGAATGCCTTAACTTTTATCTCTAGAGCTTGGATTTAACCTATTTTTAGCAGATTCTCAGACATTCTTTATATAGTTAATGGTTCCGGATGTATTTACTAACTCTTTTCATTTATACTGCACTTATATAGTAAAGGTAAAGGTTCCCTTGCTCGAAAGCCAGTCGAATCCGACTCTAGGGTTGTGGTGCTCATCTCCGTTTCAAAGCCGAAGAGCCAGCGCTGTCCGAAGACGTTTCTGTGGTCATGTGGCTGGCATGACTAAACACCAAGGCGCGCGGAATGCTGTTACCTTCCCACCGAAGTGGTACCTATTTATCTACTTGCAATTTCTTGCTTTCGAACTGCTAGGTTGGCAGGAGCTGGAACTTGCGGCACCTGGGTCTTGAACTGCTGAACTACTGATCTTCCACAGCCTGCAGTTCAACGTCTTAACCACTTTAACCACTTAACCACTTTAACCACATTAAGGCATAAAAACCGATTGTAAACTTTATATGATCACCGCTCTTTGGGTTTTTAGTGGTTATCTTTACTTTCTCCCATAGTTTGTAGTTGTCCCTTCCCTGTGTAGTTTTTAGAAAAGCAATAAAAAATGGTAATAATAATAAAAAATTGCGACAACGCAAATAGCCTCCCCCCCCCCCGTGTTACCTGGCGTGTGTAACCACAGCCCTAGAGTACTAACCTCTGAAATTCCTGGCTGGGTAGAAGTTCTTCGGTGGCAAAAAGTTGAATGGGAATGCCTCAGACCTATATAGCTCTAGAGCTCCACCTTATAAAATGCTGGCAGCCAGTCGGGGAGATAAACTCTCCAGTGCAAACAGGAGAGGGGGGAGTCTACTCTGACTTTACATGACTTTACACCTACAGTACAGCCATCATACTGATTAATGCATAAAGGGAAAGGCTTTCTCGTGCAGATGATGTGACATAACAGTGCAGATACGGGGTAATGTTTTTAATCTGTTCATACAGACTCCTGCATTTATGTAGAATCATAGACTCATAGAACGTTAAGAGTTGGAAGGGACCTTGCAGGTCATCTAGTCCAACCCCTTGCACTCTGCAGGAGCGAAGCCGAAAGAGAGCCCTACAAACCTACATACCTACAACATACCCAAAAGATGGTCATCCAGTCTCCGCTTGAAAACATCTCCACAAATGTATTTGAGGAGAGGCAGGATGGAAAAATGACTGATACACCAGCAGGATGGTGAGCTTACAAATTGCCTGAAGAGTCCTGTGCTTACAGGTGACTTGAGTCCTGTGACAATTGCTGGACGCTTTGTGTCTTGAGCATGCAGAACAGGATTTGACCTCCACCCCCTCTTTTCACACACAGCCACATTATACAAGCTGGCAACCCCAGAAACACATCATCGCCAATGCTCCCTCTAAGCTGTGGCGTCTTGTAAGCAAAAATTCTGCTCTGTAAGCTACTGGCATTAAAGTTGTGAGCAAGCGATTTGGCTATTGCATAAATTAGTTTGCTCTGGAGCCCTCCTTCCTGAACTAAGGCAAAAATGTGTGAGCCGGAGGCTGAAAAACTGCGAGCTAGCTCACACTAACTCAGCTTAGAGGGAACACTGATCCTGGCATCTCTAGTTAAAGGTATTTAAATTGGTACAACTGGGAAAGATGTCTGGCTGCCATAAAGAGTTGGGTCTGTTTAGCCTGGGAAAGAGAAGGCTTAGAGGGGACATGATGGCAGTCTTCAAGTATTTGAAGGGCTGTCATGTAGAAGACGGAGCAGATCTTTTCTCTCTTGCTCCGGATTGCAAGACTAGATCTAATGGGTGGGAATGACAAGGGAATCGTTACCGTCTAAATATCAGAGAAACTTCCTAACTGTGGTTGAGCAGTGGAACAGTCTGCCTCGGGAGGTGGTGGATGCTCCTTCGCTGGACGTTTTCAAGCGGAGGCTGGACAACCATCTTTCGGGTATGCTCCTGCAGAGTGCAGGGGGTTGGACTAGATGACCTGCAATGTCCCTTCCAACTTTAACATTCTATGATTCTATAACGGAGAGCTTCTTCCAGGGACTGTAACAAAAGTTGGACTTGATGGAACAGAGTTGTAACTCAGGACTGAAGCAGTTCAACCTGTTCTGGCTTTTAGAGGGGAAAGCAAAGGGTTTGGGTCTGACCAGGTTTTCCCACTGGTGAAAAGGAAGAAGAAGAAGAAGAGTTTGGATTTATGCCCCGCCCTTCACTGCCCAAAGGCGTCTCAGAGAGGCTTACAAACTCCTTTCCCTTCCCCTCCCCACAACAGACACGCTGTGAGGTGGGTGGGGCTGAGAGAACTTCTGACAGAAACTGTCGTTGAGAGAACAGCTGTGCCAGAGCCTGTGACTGACCCAAGGTCACATCAGCAGGTGCAAGTGGAGGAGTGGGGAATCAAACCCGGTCCTCCCAGACAAGAGTCCACACACTTAACCACTATACCAAACTGGGGGGGGGGGGGGGTGTTTCCCTTTGTATCTGAAAGCGAGGCTATGCCAGGGAACTGGGAAAGGCTGCGTGAAAAAGCTGGCCGGGATCCAACCCCTTGCTCAGTTTATTGCATGCAGAAGGCACTTTGGTTCACAGGCTCTCAGACCACAAGGACGAAATCTTGGTCGGCTGCCAGTCTGAGCAGCAACAGGGGCCAAACTGTCCCAAATTGGTACGGGGCTGTTGCCTATGGTTTGTGTCGCACAGACAGTTCTGTCACCAGTTTACATTACGAGAAAATGCACACTGGGCCAAGAGGATGGGGGGACTCGGAGAGATTTGCTGAGCCAAGCTGCGCTTTCTGCCAGTCAAGCTGCGCTTTCTGCCAGTCAAGCTGCGCTTTCTGCCAGTTCACAGGAGGACTATGGAATCATTTTGAACTGATAACCAGCACTCTGTAGACGGTGGCAGATTAACCATTAAGCAGACTAAGCAGGTGCTTTGGGCACCAGGGCCCAAGGGGGCACCACAAAGTTGGGTGAAGGGTGGAAAGAAAACAAAAAACAAATGAAGATTTGTAAAATAAAAATAAAAAAATGATAAAACTAGGGCAAATTGATCATGGTGCACCCCTAGGGGTTATCTTCTATTTTTTGTGGGCGAGGTGCAGTGTCATAAAGGTAAAAGGTAAAAGTTCCCTTGCTCAAAAGCCAGTCAAATCCGACTCTAGGGTTGCGGTGCTCATCTCTGTTTCAAAGCTGAAGAGCCAGCGCTGTCCGAAGACGTTTCCGTGGTCATGTGGCCGGCATGACTAAACACCAAGGCGCGCGGAACGCTGTTACCTTCCCACCAAAGTAGTACCTATTTAAAAGGTAAAGGTTCCCTTGCTCGAAAGCCAGTCGAATCCGACTCTAGGGTTGCGGTGCTCATCTCCGTTTCAAAGCCGAAGAGCCAGCGCTGTCCGAAGACGTTTCCGTGGTCATGTGGCCGGCATGACTAAACACCAAGGCGCACGGAACGCTGTTACCTTCCCACCGAAGTGGTCCCTATTTATCTACTTGCAATTTCTTGCATTCGAACTGCTAGGTTGGCAGGAGCTGGAACTAGAGACGGGAGCTCACTCTGTCATGTGGCACCCGGGTCTCGAACTGCTGAACTACTGACCTACCACAGCCTGCAGTTCAGCGTCTTAACCACTTGAGCCACTGCAGTGTCATAGGCTATGTTTAAAAGTAACACATGCAATTTTACAACACAATTGCAGAAGACAAACTAGAAAGTGCCTTTCCAAACACTGAAATTGCCTTAAGAATATTTTTAATATTACTGGTCACCAACGGCACGACAGAGAGGTCTTTCTCACAACTGAAACGTGTAAAAAACCCCCAATAGATCAGTTATGCTTCAAGAAAGACTCAACTCACTGTGTATATTAGCAGTTGAAGCAGACATGCTGAGAAGTCTTAATTTCGAGGAGGTTATTGGTGATTTTGCAAAAATGAAATGTAGAAAAACGTCTTTCAGGTCACGAATATTGGAACTCTGATACATTGAACTGGTGAAATATTAAAACAGATGTCGAATTGCATTTTTGTAGAACTTGTATGTCGCCAAAGCTTGGCTTAGTTTGGACAGTATATTTTGTCTTATCATATGAATAATTGTTTGTATTGCTGCAACCTGTACTGTATATCTAGTCAGACAGATCAACCACTCAAATGGACTGGGGTCATGTGGAAAGGAGGGGGCACCAAGATTGGTCAGTGCTGCTTAGGGCCCCTGGGAGCCTCCATCTGCCCCATCTCTAGAGTAAGTTCATAGGGACTGAAGCCCTCTGTTACAGGTCTGTAGCTAGGGTGGGGCCCATGGGGCCTGCCCCCCCATGACATCTTCAAGCGGAGGCTGGACGACCATCTTTCCGGTATGTTGCAGGGCTCTCTTTCAGCTGTGCTCCTGCAGAGTGCAGGGGCCTGGACTAGATGACCCGCAAGGTCCCTTCCAACTCTAACATTCCGCGATTCTCTGATTTTTATGGGCCCCTCACCCTTACTTTTATCAGCAACCTCACCAGTACTCACCGGGGCTCGTCTTGCACCCGTCCCTTGCGTCTGGGTTTTTGCAGCTTAGTCCAAGAGGTCGGGAGAACTCTCAGCCTGTGCCCAGGCTGGCGCTTAAAAGGGTAACAGCAGGCATCGGAGGGGACGTTTCAAAGGGCAACGCAGGGGAGGCCTTCATTGGGAGGTATTGGCTCCCCCCCCCGCCGTCCCGACCCCCTGCCATCGCTGCCCTCACCTGGGCGGCATTTAATCCAACTGCGGGGTCAAGAGTTTGCAGGAGGGCTGCCTCCCTGGTATTTCTCTCCTCCCTAGAACTCCTGCGCTTTGTCCCTTTAAAAGCTAGCCAGCAAACTGTTTTTTTTCCTCCCCTTTTTTGGGAGCTTCCTGGCCGTTTCCTCCTTTGGGAAAGCGGAGTCAGCGCGGCTGGGCCAATGAGGGAGGCATCGGGGCTTCCTCCTGGCAGAGATCTTTGTCCGGGATTCTTTTTTTTTGCATGAGCAGGGGGAGGGAAGGAGAGCGACTCTCCTGTTTTGGCGGAGTCACAGCGCTGGCGTGGCGCAAAGCAGAAAGTGACGGCCGGGCCGGCAGCTCCCCTGGGCAGGGATCCTGTGCACAGAAACCTAACGGCAGCCCCCACCCCACCCCGAGCAAGACATTGCTCCCCCCCCCACAGCAAAAAGTTGGGGCTTAATAATCTCAGCAATAGAGCGCACGCCTTCTATGCAGCTCAGGAGGGGAAAGGGGATGTAGATGCTGCTCCCACCCATTCCTCCCCTGCTATGCTGGGGATTATTAGGAAGGGAATTGAAAACAAATCAGCCAGTATCATCATGCCCCTGTATAAATCATTGGTGCGACCTCATTTGGAATACTGTGTACAGTTCTGGTCACCACATCTCAAAAAGGATATTATAGCATTGGAAAAAGTGCAGAGAAGGGCAACTAGAATGATAAAAGGGTTGGAACACCTTCCCTATGAAGAAAGGTTAAAACGCTTGGGGCTCTTCAGCTTGGAGAAACGACGGCTGAGGGGTGACATGATCGAGGTTTGTAAGATTATGCATGGGATTGAGCAGGTCGAGAAAGAAATACTTTTCTCCCTTTCTCACAAGACAAGAACTCGTGGGCACTCCATGAAATTGCTGAGCAGTCGGGTTAGAACAGATAAAAGGAAATACTTCTTCACCCAAAGAGTGATTCACATATGGAATTCACTGCCACAGGAGGTCGTGGCAGCTACAAGCATGGCCAGTTTCAAGAGGAAATTAGATAAACCTATGGAGCAGAAGTCCATCAGTGGCTATTAGCCACAGGGTATAGATGGGAACTCTCAGTCTGGGGCAAGGGATGCTCTGACGTCTTGGTGCTTGGGAGGGCTTCTAGTGTCCTGGCCCCACTGCTGGACCTCTTGATGGCACCTGGTATATTTTGGCCGCTGTGTGACAGAGTGTTGGATTAGATGGGCCATTGGCCTGATTCAACACTGGCTTCTCTTATGTTCTTATGTTCTTAAGCTTGTTTGCTGTTGTGGTGTGGGTGTTCTTCACACAGTCCCTTCTGGAAGCAGCCAGAGTGATTCATATGAGCATGTTAAACCGGGGTGGGGAGAGGGAGAGACTTTGGCAAAATTAGATAAACCTATGGAGCAGAAGTCCATCAGTGGCTATTAGCCACAGGCAGGGGTCTTTTCGGGGGGAGCGCACCGGAGCGCAGCTCCGGGAGCTCAGGACCCAAGCCCCGCCCCCAGCCGGCGTCCCGGAGAGTCTTTCAGGCAGCCGAATGTCAATTTCAGCTCCATTATATCCTATAGGTCATTGAAGTCAATGGTGAAAACATAGGGTATATTCTAGGGGCTGGAGGGGAGGGGTTTGAGAGAGAGGCTCCAAGATCACAGGATAGCTGATGGAGCCTCTCCCCAAGATACCCACCAAGTTTCAAGAACATTGGACCAGGGGGTCCAATTCTATGGGCCCCTAAACAGGTTGCCCCTATTCCCTCCATTGTTCTCTATAGTGGGAAAAAAATAACTTTTTTTCCCATTATAGAGAACAATGGAGGAAATGGGGCAACCTGCTTGGAGGCCCATAGAATTGGACCCCCTGGTCCAATGTTCTTGAAACTTGGTGGGTATCTTGGGAGAGGCTCCATCAGCTACCCTGTGATCTTGGAGCCTCTCCTCAAACCTCCTCCCCTCCAGCCCCCAGAATATACCCTATGTTTTCACCATTGACTTCAATGGCCCATAGGGTATAATGGGACTGAATTGCCACTGAATTTCTTTCATTCCCTCCTTTCCTTCTTTCTTTTTCCTCTTTCCCTCTTTCCCTCTTTCCCTCATTCTTCTCTTCTTTCTTTCTTTCTTTCTTTCTTTCTTTCTTTCTTTCTTTCTTTCTTTCTTTCTTTCTTTCTTTCTTTCTTTCTTTCTTTCTTTCTTTCTTTCTTTCTTTCTTTCTTTCTTTCTTTCTTTCTTTCTTTCCACCTTCTTCTCTTCTCTTTTTCTTCCTTTCCCTGTTTCCCTCCTTCTTCCCTCTCTTTCTTTCCCTCTTTCCTTCCTTCTTTCCTTCTCTCTACTCTCTCTCTTTCCTTCCCTCTTTCCTCCTTCTGTGGCCCAACTCTCATGAGAAGGAGTTTAAACTTTAAACCCCTTCTCTCTTAGCTCCCCCCCAGACCAGCTGGGGAAGGGAAGGGGAGGCTTTTGAAGATGCCTCCCCCTTTTGCTTCCCCTTCTGACATCACTTCCGGTGATGTCAGGGGGCGTGGCATATGCTAATAGCCTAATAGCTCATTAGCATACCATATGCTAATGAGCTCCTGCAGCTGTTATTCTACGAAAAGACCCCTGGCCACAGGGTATAGATGGGAACTCTCAGTCTGGGGCAAGGGATGCTCTGACTTCTTGGTGCTTGGGAGGGTTTCTAGTGTCCTGGCCCCACTGCTGGACCTCCTGATGGCACCTGGTATATTTTGGCCGCTGTGTGACAGAGTGTTGGATTAGATGGGCCATTGGCCTGATTCAACACTGGCTTCTCTTATGTTCTTATGTTCTTATGCTTGTTTGCTGTTGCAGTGTGGGTGTTCGTCACACAGCCCCTTCTGGAAGCAGCCAGAGTGATTCATATGAGCATGTTAAACCGGGGTGGGGAGAGGGAGAGACTTTGGCAAAACCCAGGCTTAGATTAGAATCTTAGAATCATGGAATCACAGAATGTTAGAGTTGGAAGGGACCTTGCAGGTCATCCAGTCCAAGAGAGCCCTACCACATACCCGAAGGATGGTCATCCAGCCACCGCTTGAAAACATCCAGGGAAGGAGCATCCACCACCTCCCAAGGCAGACTGTTCCACTGCTCAACCACTCTTACAGTTAGGAAGTTTCTCCTGATATCTAGCTGGTAATGACTCCCTTGTCATTTCCACCCATTAGATCTAGTCTTGCAATCTGGAGCAAGAGAGAAGACATCTGCTCCATCTTTTACGTGACAGCCCTTCAAATACTCGAAGACTGCCATCATGTCCCCTCTAAGCCTTCTCTCTCTCCCAGGCTAAGCATACCCAACTCTTTCAGCCTTTCCTCATAAGACTTGGATTCCAACCCTCTCACCATCCTGGTCGCCCTCCTCTGGACACGCTGGAGCTTGTCGACATCCTTCCTCAAATGTGGTGCCCAGAACTGGACAGCATGTTCATAGCCTGGAGAACTCCTACAAGACAATGACTCAGCCCTACCCCACCTTCCTGAGTAGATATAAATCACCTGCCTATCATTTTTCTGCTCACCTTGACACAGGGAGTACTCCCATCTTTCTGTGTTATACCTCCGAGGATGCCAGTCGCAGCTACTGGCGAAACGTCAGGTCCTACGATGCCAAGACCACGGCCACACAACCTGGAAAATCTACAGCAACTAATTAAATGTCAATGTCTCTCACTGGAACATTTTGCAAATCCTCTGCCGGATCTGCTTGGTCTTCACACTGTACACAATGGGGTTAAGAACCGGCGGGACGGTGATGTAGACGTTGGCCATCATCACGTGGACAATGGGAGAGAGGTGTCTTCCAAAGCGGTGGACCACTGTGACGCCTATCATTGGGATATAGAAAATGAGGATGGCACACACGTGGGAGACGCAGGTATTCAGGGCCTTCAGACGCTCTCTGTGGGAAGCAATGCTCAAAACCGTCTGCAGAATCAGGACGTACGAGACAAGAATGACCACAACGTCCAACCCCAATGTGCTAAGGACTATAATCAAACCGTACAGTATGTTGACTGTTATATCTGCGCAGGCCAAATGCATCACATCTGGGTGGAGACAATAGGAGTGAGAGAGGACATTCGACCGGCAGAAGGGCAGCCGTTTAATCAGGAAAGGGAATGGGAGGAGGAGGCAACACGCCCTGGATAAAATAGCGATCCCTATTTTTACAATGACGGTATTTGGGAGAAGTGAGGTGTATCTGAGCGGGTCACGTATGGCAATGAAGCGGTCTACAGCCATTGCCACGAGGATGGCAGACTCTATACACTGAAACAGGTGGATGAAGAACATCTGGGTGAGGCAGGCAGTGAATGAGATTTCCCTGGCGTCAAAGCAGTAGACGGCCAGCATCGTTGGCATGGTGGACAGGGCGAGGCCGAGGTCCGAGCAGGCGAGGATGGAGAGGAAGAGGTACATGGGCTCGTGGAGGCTTTGCTCGGTCTTGATCACAAAGAGGATAGTCAAGTTTCCAAAGAGAGTCAGGGTGTAGAGCAGGCAGAGAGGGAAGGCCACCCAAGAGTTTCGCTCTCGCCTGCCGGGAATGCCAACGAGGACAAAGGTCTGGTGATTCATGGCGCTGTCGTTGAAGATGGTGGCCGACATCTCCCAAAGGCATTTGGCGGAAAGATGCTCAAGAATAGAGACGTCGCTGCTGCGTGGCCTTGGCTCAGTCAGATTTCTCAGTCGGCATCTGCCAAACGGAAAGATTCGTCACCGTGTTGTCAAACTGTAAGCGCCGCATCAATTATTACTTGGATAGCAAACCCGGTAGAGGAATTTTAGACATTACCCACTTCCTTCGGAAAGTAAAGATGGGTAAGAAAACAACCAGCACACACACTCCACAGAGTTCTGGATTCACATTGGACTTTCTGGGCTATGGTCGTTTGATTTGATAAGTAATGCAAACCAGCTATCTGAAATACAGTGGCGTTGCCCACTGAGGAATCAGTTCTTCTTCCTTCCTTTCAAGTCTGCTGTTAGAACTGTGTAGCTAACATGCTACTGCGATCCTGAACTTTCCGCACAAAAGCCGCCTCCTCTCATGAGTGTTTTTAAAAGAAAAAAAAGGAAACGATTTTCACTGCCGCACTGACTTTGCAGAGTAACAGCAGTGATCAGCTAGAAGGAAAATTCAGCCAGTCCAGCATAAGAGGAGGAGGAGGAGGAGAATAAGAATTGGTTTTATACCCCACCTTTCACTACCCGATGGAGTCTTGGAGCACCAGTTTGGTGTAGCCAGTTTGGTGTTGTGGTTAAGTGCGCGGACTCTAATCTGGGAGAACCGGGTTTGATTCCCCACTCCTCCACTTGCACCTGCTGGGTGACCTTGGGCAAGCCGTAGTTCTGATAAGAGCTGTCCTTGAAAAAGAGCAGTTTCTGTCAAGAGCTCTCTCAGCCCCACCTACCTCACAGGGTGTCTGTTGTGGGGAGGGGAAGGGAACGGAGTTTGTAAGCCGCTCTGAGACACCTTTGAGTAGTGAAGGGCGGGGTATAAATCCAATCTCTCTTCCTCTTCCTCCTCTCCGTCTTCTTCTTCTTCTTCTTCTTCTTCTTCTTCTTCTTCTTCTTCTTCTTCTTCTTCTTCTTCTTCTTCTTCTTCTTCTTCTTCTTCTTCCCTTCCTCTCCACACAGCAGGCACCCTGTGAGGTAGGTGGGGCTGAGAGAGCTCTGAGAGAACATCTCTTGAGAGAACAGCTCTAAGGGAACTTGTGACTGACCCAAGATCACCCAGCTGGTTGCATGTGGAGGAGAGTGGGGAATCCGAGAGTGAGCCTTTTTGCTTGGTTCTCCAGAGTAGAGCCCACCACTCTAAACGACCATACCACCAAGCTGACTCTTGGTGTAAGTAGAGCACTGCTGGACCAGACCAAAAGCCCACCTTGTCCAGCATTCTGTTTGCACAGCAGCTGACCAATTGCCTTCAGGAAGTCCACAACAGGAGGACTGCAGCAGCATCCCTCCACCCCCCCCATGCTCCCCAGCAACCGATACAAAGAGGTATAACATCATCAGAGAAGCCCGTGTTGGATCAGGCCAATGGCCCATCCAGTCCAACACTCTGGGTCACACAGTGGCCAGAAATACCAGGTGCCCTCAGGAGGTCCAGCAGTGGGGCCAGGACACCGGAAGCTCTCCCACTGCTGCCCCCCCAAGCACCATGTGTACAGGGCATCACTTGCCCCAGAGTCCCTATCTATACCTTCTGGCTAATAGCCACTGATGGACCTCAGCTCTTAACATAAGAACATCAGAGTGGCTGGAAGACAAAGACTAGTCTGAGTGGGGAGGGAATAGGGAGAAAATGTTAACACTATTGAAAAGGAACAATGGAATGAAGAGAATGTACAATTCAAACAACAAATAAAAATAACCTGTAAAAAAAAAAAAGAACATCAGAGAACATCAGAGAAGCCCATGTTGGATCAGGCCAATGGCCCATCTAGTCCAACACTCTGTCACACAGCGGCCAAAATATACCAGGTGCCCTCAGGAGGTCCAGCGGTGGGGCCAGGACACTAGAAGCCCCCCCACTGTTGACCCCCTCCCCCAAGCACCAAGTATACAGAGCCTCACTTGCCCCAGACATAAGAACCTAAGAGAAGCCAATGTTGGATCAGGCCAGTGACCCATCTAGTCCAACACTCTGTCACACAGTGGCCAAAAATACCAGGTGCCATCAGGAGGTCCTCCAGTGGGGTCAGGACACTATAAGCCTTCCTACTGTAGACGCCCCAAGTACCAAGAATACAGAGCATCCCTTGCCCCCGACTGAGAGTCCCTATCTATACCTTGTGGCTAATAGCCACTGATGGACCTTTGCTAAGAACATCAGAGAAGCCCATGTTGGATCAGGCCAGTGGCCCATCCGGTCCAACACTCTGTGTCCCACAGTGGCCAGAAATACCAGGGGCCATCAGGAGGTCCAGCAGTGGGGCCAGGACACCAGAAGCCCTCCCACTGTTGCTCCCCCCCAGCACCAAGAATACAGAGCATCACTTGCCCCAGAGTCCCTATCGACACCTTCTGGCTAATAGCCACTGATGGACCTCAGCTCTTAACATAAGAACTTCAGAGAAGCCAATGTTGGATCAGGCCAATGGCCCATCCAGTCCAACACTCTGTGTCACACAGTGGCCAGAAATACCAGGTGCCATCACTCATGTCCCTGGTAGAGTAACCTAGGACAACGGGGGTGCTAGCAGACCGCTGGCCCACCTTTTGCCTCGAAAGACTAACCTCCGTCTTCTGTGTAGCATTGGAGCAGCTGAAGAGCGCTGCGTGACTCAGACTTTGCATGTTCTCAAAGGCAGTCCTAGAAATCAAAAGGTTGGTCTCCTTGGTGTCTCAAACACCCTTCCTCGTACTCACCTCACGAGATAGCAGACCACGGACCTGCCCTGGTCTCCTTCGCTGCAAAGGGTGATGCTGCCTGAACGGCTGCGAGAGAGAAATCCTCCCTGTGTTTTTTTATTTCATCAAGGTCACATTTAAGGGCTGTGTGTCCTTGGGAGGCTGTACAAATGACTCTGAATAGCACCCCGTGGGAGGCATTCCCACGGGTCTCAGAAGCAGGGACCGTGGAAGCCCTGAGGAGCTTGTTGCCAGAACACTACTGGTTCTGACTTTGTAATGGGCTTGTGGAAGTCTCTTACTTGCTAGGGGTGAGCCAAAAATTGAATTATTAGTTTTGTTGAAGACAGGAGCGTTTTCCCATGCCAGCTCAGAAGAGTTTTGGGGTGGAGACGCTGTTTGTTTTAAAGAAGTGTGAGCTCCTGCCTGCATCAGTGAAGCCTGGTCTATGAGGTCCAGCGGGGCAGTTCTGGTGCAATGTAGAAGTGATGCCATCAACCATCCAGTCACATTCTAGCAATCACCCCAAACTCTATGGTTACACCATAGAGTTTGGAGGAGAACAGAAGAAGAAGAGATTGGATTTATCCCCCACCCTTTGCTTGAAGTCTCAGAGTAACTTACAAACTCCTTTCCCTTCTCTCCCCACTATAGACACCCCGCGAGGTAGGCGGGGCCGAGAGAGCTCAGAGAGAACTGCCCTTGAGAGAACAGCTCTGACAGAACTGTGACCAAAGTCACACCAGCAGCTGCAAGTGGAGGAGTGGGGAATCAAACCCGGTTCTCCCAGATGAGAGTCTGTGCACTTAACCACTACACCGATACGAGTGGGCTGCTATAGGCTGACCATGCTGGAAGTGATGTCATGGTATCAGCATGACACTATAAATGTAAGTCCTCATTCCCTGCAATCTCCCGCTGGCAACCTTGGTTCTCTCTGAGTCCCTGATATGTCCATGAAACCAGAAGAATTCACTGACCAGGCCTGTCAATATTCCTTTTTTCCCAGGGAGAAGGTGGGGGAGGACTGGAATCAACAGAATCACAGAATCATAGCGTTGGAAGGGACCTGCAGGGTCATCTAGTCCAACCCGCTGCACAATGCAGGAAATTAAGATTCCAAGATTCTAAGGACTCTCTCAGATAACAAGATTTCAGTCACTAAAGCCCAAATGAACTAGTGCGGGCTTCTGTCAGGCCCTCAGTGGAACGGCCAGTCTTCTGCTTCTTCTTCCAGTTCTGCTGCTGCTGCGTCATCATAGGTTTTCAGCTTACGGATACACACCTGAACAGCAGACTCAAGACTGCAACAGCACAGACATTTTGATGCAATAATTCAAAGCAAGAGAAGTCAGTTATCAGACACTGTCAAATAAAATACTGCAAGAGTGCTAATTGTTTTAAGCATGTTTTTATTTTAAGTAAAAAAAAAGAACCCTCTGTGTTTGTGTCCTTTATAAAGTTTATATGTCTCCGCTACCTGACAAACACGGCTCGGCCCAACAAGAAAGGTTAAAATGCTTGGGGCTCTTTAGCTTGGAGAAATGACAGCTGAGGGGTGACATGATCGAGGTTTATAAGATTATGAATGGGATTGAGCAAGTTGAGAAAGAAGTACTTTTCTCCCTTTCTCACAATACAAGAACTCGTGGGCACTCCATGAAATTGCTGAGCAGTCGGGTTAGAACAGATAGAAGGAAGTTCTTCTTCACCCAAAGAGTGATTAACAGATGGAATTCACTGCCACAGGAGGTGGTGGCAGCTGCAAGCATGGACAGCTTCAAGAGGGAATTAGATAAACATATGGAGCAGAGGTCCATCTGTGGCTATTAGCCACAAGATATAGACAGGAACTCTCAGTCTGGGGCAGGTGATGCACTCTATTCTTGGTGCTGGGGGGGCAGCAGTGGGAGGGGGCTTCTGGTGTCCTGGCCCCACTGCTGGACCTCCTGATGGCACCTGGTATATTTTGGCCGCTGTCTGACAGAGTGTTGGACTAGATGGGCCATTGGCCTGATTCAACATTGGCTTCTCTTATGTTCTTATGTTCTTAAGATCTCATTTATGTCAGATGCGCCCCCATAACAAATGAGTCTGATGGCCCTGAACTAGTGCGTGCTGTCATCCAAAGCTCACACCCTCTTCAGAATCAGGAGGGATATCTGGAGGTCTTTTCGTACCCCTGGTTCTTTTGGTGAGCACATTGAGCCCTTCCTTCTCAAGCCAGAAGGGGGCGACCATTTTCTTTTAGTGAAAGGGGAGAGCCCGGAGAAGAGGTCTGTTGGGTACTGAGTTCGACCCCGTCTGAGGTCAGGTCTGCACCTGGTCAGGCGAAGAGCCCTAGCTTCACTTCAAGAGACAATAGCCAGAGCGGATCCTAGCCCGTAGTGCCCTATGGGGTACATATGGGGAAAGGCGGTCCCTTAGGTATATAATAATATAGGCGGTCCCTTAGGTATACAATAATATAGTTTTGATCAAATCTTCTAGATTGTGGGTAAAGATATTAGATCAACAGTTAAATATTTATAAAACAAATTTATAATTAATCCATTGCTGTGGATGGGGGGTGGAAAGGACATCTTTCACTGTTCTGGAATGCGGGAGTAACTCAAAGTCTCCAGTCTCGTTGATTTAGAGTGTCTATTCTGTTTCTTATCAATGCCCCTGACCTTGGGTCTCATGCTACATTGGCATGGGGAAATTACTGGTCTGAGGTGTTTTTCTTTCCTGGCTTAGCGTGCACACGTGAAATGTACTCATTGGCTTGTAGATGGGGGGGTAGTTTGAATGGGCTATAATTGCTAATGCTCTGTATTAACTGGTATCACTGACAAAGAACTTGTTCTTGCAACACTATGACTGGTCTTTAATAAATGCTATCTTCTTATGAAGCCTGGTGTTTAACTGACTATCTGGAGAATTTGACAGAAATGTAATAATAATTCTAATATAACATCATAACTTGCATAAACATCAAGTCAGGGTAAAAGAGCAGGTTAGAATATTGCTATGATTTCTTTATCTCTTTGAGGTATTGAGGAGGTAGGGGCAACGGGATTCACAAAAGAAGCCTCAATAATAGAGAGCCATTTAGAATAAAAGAGAGATTGGGATTTATAGCTGTCGTTAGGAAGGATGGTGACTGTGATTTTCTCCGTAGCATGTAGCTCCCGGACTTTAACATACCGTTGGTGTAGTGTAAGAGGATTGGGACTCTTCCAGTTGCTTGTATTGACTGATTTTGCTGCCATCAATAATGTCGAGATTAGTTCTCTAAGCATCTTTGGGATGTCAATACCTTGCCATAGGTCAAGTAGCACTAGCTCTGGTGAAAAAGGTAAGTCTATATTTGTAATCGATTTGGGCGGGCAGGATGTTAAACTCGGGCTCTCGTTTGTCATGTATTCTGGGGAATTCCTGAGGATGGGGGTATGAGTGCGTGAGTGGGGGAATGGCCTTTGTTGTAGCTGCTGTGTAACTTTCCTTAAGATGCCTCCCTAATGCTGGGACGACCTTGAAATGCTGTCTGTGCTTGCTTCCCTGTCCTAGGTGGGACGAATGTGGAGTGCGATTGGACAGAATCCGGGGTGTGTGGCTTCTTCGAACTGTCTACAACTATTGATTTTGGCGGCAGAACCTCAGTTCTGACACGGTACTGATCTGAGCTTGGAACATCTTTATTCATCAATAAACAAATCACTGCCAGGGAGAGTTGTTGAGAGTAACTTTGCCCAAGAGTCTGACACAGGTGTATGTGTGGGGGGACGGTGGCCCTTTGAGCAAGTTTGGTGGGCTGAGTCAGGATATCGATTGGGTAGTGTGCCTAAGGGAGGCTATCTTGCACGCAGTATAGGTGCGGTCCTGGCACCTGGGTGTCAGTTCTGACACAGAATCTGTCCATGGTTGGAACCTTTTCACTTCTCAATAAACAAACCTTGCTGATACAAGAGTGTGGTGAGAGTGACTGCGTCCGAGACCCGACAATCACCTACTGCCTGCTCCTTTTAACTGGAGGTACCAGGGACTGAATCTGGGACCTTCTGCATGCCAAGCAGAAGCTCCGCCACTGAGCCCTGGCCCAGCCATGGTTACATCTCACTTGTCTCTTAGTAGGTGTGTAAAGTACTGGGTTCGCCACATGGAGACTCAGACTACGACATGCATTCAGACGTGTTTATTGTACTTCACATAACACACACTGGAAACCCAGCCCTGCAAGGGCCAACTTTATACACCCCACCTGGCACACCCTTAGTCCCATTGGTGGGGTTGAATTTCCTCAGAAAGCAAAAATGGTCACAGCTCTCAAACATAGGAGAAAAAGCCAAAGAACTGTGATAACAAGGCTTCATAGTGTGTGATTTTGAAATGATTTGACTCATCCATATAACTTGTAAGATACTTATTTATAATTTATTAATGAATTTTGGGTACAATTGCACATGCATAATGTTATTGATGGCAATTATTATATTAATTGTAGAACTTCGGGTTGGAAGAAGACTCCTTTAGAGTCGGGGTTGAATTTCCTGCCAAGGTCTAATTGGTGGACTCGAGGTTGACTAGGATTCTAGGTCCTGTTGTCTTTTTGTCCCAAACTTCAGACTTAGGTGGCGGACCCCTGGTGGCGGTCCACGTACACAACAAGGTAAAAGGTGAAAGCGTGCCCTTTCTGAGGCCAAAACTCCCAGGTCTTCTCACTCAAGATCCACAGAGATTGTCTTATAATTGCTGCTGGGACTGGCAGTATCTGCATTGCTCCCATGGCTTTGTGTGTTTTGTTCTTTCCCCAGCAATTCGAGGGGTGGCAAACACAGCAGCGTTTTTTTTTTAAACTCCGATGCAATAAAAAGCACAAGCAGAATCTCCCTTGTTGTTGTTCAGGCACAGCTGCCCTCTGCAGCCGTGTAAATCAAGTCAGGCACATGGTCTACAGCGCTGCAAAGTCAGGTAAGCAGGAGGAACTATCTGAGATAGCAAGGGGCTCCCTCCCTCCCTTTCCCTCCCTCCCTCCCTTTCTCTCCCTCCCTTTCCCTTCCTTTCTGGGACTGATTCCAGGAGCATGCACAGTCCTGAATGACAGACGATTCTTCCTCAGCCAGAATGCTTTGAAAATGGATCTTCCCTCCTCCCCATCCAGCATTGCCACTCCAGGAAACATTACACATTCTATTTCCTTCCTGGCTCTGCATTCACTTGCGTTGATAAGCTGTCCTGGGCCACTTATTGAATCCTTAAGGGGAAAAAAATCTTTTTGAAGCTACCCCAGCCATGCTGAAGGTTCTGATGGGCATCTGCTCCCACAAGGGAAACAGGATGGTGCATTAGAGATACCCTTGGTATGATCCAGCAGGGCTCTTCTTCTTTGGGGTAGGGCTATGAGAGCCAATTTGGTGTAGTGGTTGAGTATGCAGACTTTAATCTGGGAGAACCGGGTTTGATTCCCCGGTCCTCCTCTACTTGCACCTGGCTGGATGACCTTGGGCAAGCCATAGTTCTGACAAGAGCAGTTCTTGAAAAAGAGCAGTTTCTGTCAGAGCTCTCTCAGCCCCACCTCTCTCACAGGGTGTCTGTTGTGGGGAGGGGAAGGGAAAGGAGTGTGTAAGCCGCTCTGAGACTCCAAGTGAAGGGCAGGGTATAAATCTAATCTCTTCTTCTTCTTTTATTTTTTGTTTTTTCAAAAAAAGATTGCGATACAAAAGGGAGGAGGAGGTAAGGGAAAATATAGATTCATCAAGTTAATCAAATATTATAAGTTGTTACGTGCAACAAGTAAAATCAAAATTATTTTTTTTCCTTAAATTTTTTTTATTGGGATTTTCAAGAAGAAAGATCAAAGAAATGAGAGCAATACGTTTTTTGGAAAGTTTCAGTCAGATATCTCATTCATAACACCCTATTTGCTTATGTATTACTTTTTTCTACATGGACTATAATATCTAGCAACTAACATCATATAGGCTGTTTCCGGGCTGTGTGGCCATGGTTTTGGCATTGTAGGACCTGACGTTTTGCCAGTAGCTGTGACTGGCATCCTCAGAGGTATAACACAGAAAGGTGGAGGACTCTCTATGACAAGGTGAGCAGAAGAATGGTAGGCAGGTAATTTATATCTACTCTGGAAGGTGGGGTAGGGCTGAGTCATTATCTTGTAGTAATTCTCCAGGCTATGAACAAGCTAATGGAGGAGCTTTCCTGAGGAGGTTCTTTTGTCTATGGATTGTTTCCTGAGGAGGTTTCCTATTTCAAGAGCATTTTGTAGAGCATTTTGTGTTTTTCAGGACAGGAAACCATGCCCTATTTATTTTTAAACTCTCTTCTTTCCTGTTGAAATTGTGTTTATGTTTATGAATTTCAATGGCTTCCCTGTGTAATCTGACATGGTAATTGGAAGTGTTGTCCAGTCTTTCAGTGTCTTGGAACAAAATGCTGTGTCCTGCTTGGGTTAGGGTTAGGCTTGCTTTCCTGTCCTGAAAAACACAAAATGCTCTACAGCTGGCAATAGCACTACAGATAAGATTAGAGTTTCAACAGCCATTCCACACACAAAAGAACCTCCTCAAGAAACAGGAAACCTCCTCAGGAAACAATCCGTAGACAAATGAACCTCCTCAGGAAAGCCCCTCCATTAGCATGTTCATAGCCTGGAGAACTACTACAAGATAATGACTCAGCCCTGCCCCACCTTCCGGGGTAGATATAAATTACCTGCCTACCATTTTCTTGCTCACCTTGTCACAGAGAGTACTCCATCTTTCTGTGTTATATCTCTGAGGATGCCAGTCACAGCTACTGGCAAAACATCAAGAACACGGCCACAGAGCCCAGAAAACTTACAGCAACTAAAGAACTCCAGCTGTGAAAGCCTTCGACAACATATTTAACATCATATAGTCAGCAAAATTAATAGATGTTAATTACAATTAGCATCTATTCCAGTTACATCGCTAATTATACTACATCATATCTATCCTATCCTATCTTGTATGTTTTATTTTATCTATATAGTACTATTCTTAATCAATTTTTATATCAAAAAAGAAAAAAGAGGAGGAGAGGCAGGTACATGTACAGAAAAGTTTATGCCATGCCTTAATAGGTTATAACTATGTGTTGGAGTAAGTTTTTATGTAAATTGTCATTATATCACCTTTAAAGTATTCTTTCAGATTTTTTCCATCTCTATTATACTGTGACTCAATATGCTCAACACATCTAAATCAAAGTCAATTACAATTTTTTAAATCTTATTACAGTAAATCCTTCATCTTTTGAAATTAAATTATGGTTCCATATTTTCCCAAAAACCAAATTAACCGATAAACATATTCAACATGAATTATATTTTCCCGTATCTCTCCATTTGACCAGTACACCTGCTGATATAGTTAACTTCATATTTTTTACTTTGCCATATATATTTCATCTTATAATATTGTAATTTTATATTTTAACAGAAATCAATTTAAGCAATACGCATGCTCAAAGTATATTGCATCAGGTTGGACAATCCTTGTTTATAAACTGTACTTATAATGTTCCATTTTTTCAACTTTCTCTGCACATTTCTTTTAAGGACCACCATAATTTTGTGCCTTTCCCCTTTATAGATACAGATCTCCCCCCCCCCCCATATTTACTTATATAAAAGATCAAAAAGCCCATTGCTTCTGTTTCACCCTCTGGAAAAATTATATTCTCCTTAATCATCTATAAATCTTGGAGATTTGGGGATCTTTCCGTTTTATTATTCCCTTGGTTTATATAATGGCTTAATGTTTCTCTCGTTGCGGGAATCCAATCCTCAGAAGAAGCACCTTGTTCAAAGATTTTCTTAGAAGACGTCTGCTGCTGTTGAATTTCTTCTTCCTGGTCCGCTGCAGCATCCAGTAACATGATCTGATTGTCATCATTTCTGCTCAAGATTTTTTCAAAGGCTTGATGGATGGCTTCTGTCAGCGATTCTGTCAGTTGTTGTTTAACTTGGTTGTAAAAGGATTGTAAAGGTTGTGAAAAATCACAGTTTCCCAGATACTCCTTTTCTTTTAATGTGGGTAGAAAAGTCGTCATGTTATCTTTTAGTTCCAAATTGTGAAATCCACAACCTTTTGATCTAAGCTCTCAGTAACCATTTTAATTCCAAAGAAAGCACAGTAGCCATTTTAATTCCAAAAATCTTTTCCTTTTTCTGTAAACCAGATGATTCTCAGTTCTTTAAGACTACAATTCCTTTAATAATAACTTTTTTCAAGAACAGAAAGAACGGAGAGAAGATTTCGGTAAGATCTTTAGATCCTGTATATATTTTCAATGTCTTAGCTTCCCAGTCACTTCGTAGCCAAAGGGAGTGGGGAAATTCCACTCCGCATTCCTTAGATTCTGCAGAAGATTTAAGGGGATGAGTTGAAAATTCTTTTTTTAAGCATGAAAGTTGCAAAGAGAAGACAAGTACTTACTTATCAGTTTATTCATCGCTGGTGTTATGGCGGGGTTCAAAGCTCTCTCGTGTGTGTGTGTGTGGGGGGTTCACAGCTTGGCAGCCATGACTAATCACAGCCACTCAGCCCGGTGTTTCTGCTTCAGGCTGATCGGACCCCTCTCCCACTTGTCGCAGGTCACAGGGGGCTCAGATCAAGTCCTCTGCAACCAGCTCTTCCTCCAGAAATGCTGGTGGGACCTCGGGAAATCTGGACAGTCCCCTAAAAAGCACCGACAGATGGTGAAAACTCAGGGGTCCCTGAGAAACCAACCGGTCGCTGTGCTGCAGCCCCCGGAAGTAAAATCAAATTTATTATCAGATGTAATGCATATTTCAAATATAGAAACAGACAATAAAACATCAATATTAGAGTGTTTAGGGATAGATTCTTTCTTTAAAAGAATAAGCAAAAACTTTCCTAATGTTTGTGATAATCTATTAACAATAAAAGAGGTTACATGTTTAGCAGTTAAACAAACATCTACACTAAAATTTAATCTCCGTTAAAACCTGAACAGCAGGGCTCTTCTTGTCTGTAAGGAGGACAGGTCCTTCAGTGGCTACTAGCCATTGGGACTGAAGGGAACCTCCACGTTCAGAGGCAGTGATCCTTTGAATCCCAGAGCGAGGAGGCAACACCAGGTGAAGGACTCACCTTCCCTGTCCTCTTGTTGGACCTCCAGAGGAGGCTGGACCAAGTGGACAAGTGGTCTGATCCAGCAGGGCTCTTCTGATATTCTTATCCTCTAGGCCCTGTTGTTGGACCTCCAGAGGAACTTGTTGGCCATTGTGTGAGAGAGGAGGCTGGACTAAGTGGACAAGTGGTCTGATCCAGCAGGGCTTTTCTGATATCCTTTAGGCTCTGTTGTTGGCCCTTCAGAGGAACTGGCTGGCCCCTGTGTGAGACGGGAGGCTGGACTGGATGGACCCTCCCTGGTCTGACCCAGCAGGGCTCTTCTGAGGTTCTTATCAGGGGAAGGCCTCGGCCTCTCTGCCCTGTGGTTGGCCCTTCAGAGAAACTGGCTGGCCCCTGGATGAGACGGGAGGCTGGACTGGATGGACCCTCCCTGGTCTGACCCAGCAGGGCTCTTCTGGTGTCCTTCTCAGGGGAAGGCCTCGGCCTCCCTGCCCTGTTGCTGGCCCTCCAGAGGAACTGGCTGGCCACTGTGTGAGACGGGAGGCTGGACTGGATGGACCCTCCCTGGTCTGACCCAGCAGGGCTCTTCTGAGGTTCTTATCAGGGGAAGGCCTCGGCCTCTCTGCCCTGTGGTTGGCCCTTCAGAGGAACTGGCTGGCTACTGTGTGAGACGGGATGTTGGACTAGATGGACCCTCACTGGCCTGATCCGGCAGGGCTCTTCTTATGTTCTTATGTCCTCTCGAGATACATCAGCATCACCAGAAGAATGCTTAGAAGAAGAGGGGATTTCGAGTATAACCTGTGTTTGTGTGTAGCAGACACAATCCTTCACCAGTCCTGTTTTTCATGTTTAGGGAGCACTTTTAAAATTGCAGCTCTGGGTTGCAGAAACAGCTTTATCTGTTCCTTCATGGATTTGCCTCATTGTCACAGAGAGACTGAATCCTACCAACAACTAATTTATTCCGCTGGTAAATTATTCTTCATCTAAGCTGCTCAAAGCATTTCCATTAAATGCTCAAAGCATTTCCATTAAAATGCTCAAACATTTCCATTAAATGCTCAAAGCATTTCCATTAAAACGCTCAAACATTTCCATTAAATGCTCAAAGCATTTCCATTAAAATGCTCAAACATTTCCATTAAATGCTCAAAGCATTTCCATTAAAACGCTCAAACATTTCCATTAAATGCTCAAAGCATTTCCATTAAAACGCTCAAACATTTCCATTAAATGCTCAAAGCATTTCCATTAAAACGCTCAAACATTTCCATTAAAATGCTCAAAGCCCGTTACAATAATTGCATAAAACAAAAAGTCCAAATCTAATTAGATGTTAACCTGTCATAATAACCTATTAGATGATAATAATTTATCAGATGATAAGAATCCAAAACAGTCAAATTAATTTACAGCACAATCCTAAAAGGAGTTACACCCTTATAGGCCCATTGAAGTCAATGGTCGTAGAAGGGTGGAACTCTGCTCAGGATTCCAGGCTGTTTAAAAAGTAGCACAATAATCTCCACGAGGCCATTCTGGAAGGGGCGAGTCTTCAAGGGTCACTGGAAAGCTAAACACACAGCTTGGGAAAGGCAGTTCCTCAACCTTGGGGCAATGGGCTGTCTTAGCTATGGAGCACCTGCCTCAGGCCCTGCACTTGGGGGGGGGGCTCATGCTAGGTGGGACACAGATGACTCAGTTGCCCTGATGGCTAGAAGACCCTTGGCTTCTCATTCCTCACCACAACTACAGAGGAGAGGGCAGCAACAGGAACCACTCAGGTAGCATCTGGCCGTCAGCTGCCTGATTCCCCTCCCATTGCCTTACTGCTGATTGGTGGCCACTGTTTTCCTGAAGCCGCCAGGGCCCTGACTCCAGTGGTGATGACAACGAGGGAGGGGGAGGGGAGCCTTCTGCCTCTCCTTTCCCCTTTTCCGGAGCGCTGACACGAGAAACCGTCAATTCGAGGCTCCAGCACAGGAAGGCCCTCCCAGCAACCAACAGGACTTACTGCAGATAACTCCATTTTCTATCTGTTTTCCATGGAGCCTTCAATTGTGGAGGTGCAAAAAAGAAATCCAGCCTTCTGATTTAACTGCAGAATCTGAAGATTATAGCTATAATTTTGAGTTGAGAATTATAGGAGTCCTGTGTCCAGTTTTGGGCACCACATTTTAGGAAGGATGTCAACAAGCTTTAGCGTGTCCAGAGGAGGGCAACCAGGATGGTGAGAGGGTTGGAATCCAAGTCTTACCAGGAAAGGCTGAAAGAGTTGGGTCTGTTTAGCCTGGGAAAGAGAAGGCTTAGAGGGGAAAGGATTGCAGTCTTCACGTATCTGAAGGGCTGTCATGTAGAAGTTGGAACACATCTATTCTCTCTTTCTCCAGATTGCAAGACTAGATGTAATGGGTGGGAATGACAAAGGAGTCATTACTGGCTAGATATCAGGAGAAACTTCCTAACTGTCAGAGTGGTTCAGCAGTGGAACAGACTGCCTTGGAAGGTGGTGGAGGCTCCTTCGCTGAACATTTTCAAGCGGAGGCTGGACGACCAGCTTTTGGGTATGTTGTAGGGTTCTCTTTCAGCTATGCTCCTGCAGAGTGCAGGGGATTGGACTAGATGACCTGCAAGATACCTTCCAACTCTTAACATTCTATGATTCTATATCTCTGAGACATTTTCTTGTAACTGGGTCCATGGAAGAGGGGGCCATTCCAGATCTCAGGGGGCCTGGGCAGAGGGCACCCGACCCCCCTCCTCTGCCAAGCGCCAGCCCCCCATGCCTCCCTTCCCACCCACTGACCCACATGCCTGTGCATCCTTCCCCCGCTCCATCATGAGTCCTCTCACCACCTGTACCCCCCCAACATGCCCATTCCCTGACAATGCTGGGCAGTGTGTACAGCTGGGAGCATGGATAGCAGAGTGAACAGAAGCAAGCAGGTGAGGGGAAGGGGAATGGGAGCAGAAGGGAAGGAAGGCACATAATCAGTGGCAGTGGGCCCCATAAGAAGCCCTGGGCCTGCGCAGTTGCCCCACCTTGGGGTATGCTGACTCCAGCTTGACCATGGAATGTGGAAACATCTGGGTGTTAACCTCAGTCTGACCCTCTCTGCTTTACTGATGCTTTTAACAAGGCACTCGGTACAACAAGCTGTGCAGATATCATATCCAGATCGCTCTCAGCTGAACCAGTCTGGCTTTGGAAACAAATAAGGTGCCCGATTTAGGCAGATCTATCCAGGATCGAGCTGGGAGACTACCAAAGTTTCACTTTTAATTCAAAGGTGGCAAATGTTTTGTCAGAATAGAAGGACCAGACCTAATAGATATATAATTCAGGGTGGAGGGGCTCAAGAACGGCTGCAAATGTTCATGTAGGGTATTTTGTGTCAATTGAGAAGGATGGTGGATGTTTTACAGAAGGTCACAGTGGAAGGATGACTTCGACCATCAACTTCAACGACAGCACCGTGAATCACCAGACCTTCGTCCTTGTTGGCATTCCGGGCATGCAAGAGGAAAACTCCTGGATGGCCTTCCCTCTCTGCCTGCTCTACCTCCTCACTCTCTTGGGAAACTTGACTATCCTCTTTGTCATCAAGACCGAGCAAAGCCTCCACAAGCCCATGTACCTCTTCCTCTCCATCCTCTCCTGCTCGGATCTTGGCCTCGCCATGTCCACCATGCCAACGATGTTGGGCATTTACTGGTTTGACTCCAGAGAAATCTCATTCACTGCCTGCCTCACCCAGATGTTCTTCATCCACACATTTGGGGTGGTGGAGTCTGGCATCCTTGTGGCAATGGCCTTTGACCGCTTCGTTGCCATACGTGACCCCCTGAGGTACACCTCTCTCCTCCAAAATTCAGTCATTGGTAAAATTGGACTGGCTGTCTTGGCCAGAGGTGTCTGCGTCTGCTTCCCGGCCCCCTTCCTGATTAAACGGCTGCCCTTCTGCCGGTCCAACGTGCTCTCTCACTCCTACTGCCTCCATCAGGATGCGATGAAGCTGGCCTGTGCAGACACGAGAGTGAACGTGTTGTATGGACTGATCATAGTCATTTGCACCTTCGGGTTGGATGCTGTGGCCATCCTATTCTCTTACGTCCTCATTCTGAAGACCGTTTTGAGTATTGCTTCTCGCACAGAGCGCCTGAAGGCCCTGAACACTTGCGTCTCCCATGTGTGCGCCATCTTGATTTTCTACGTGCCCCTGATAGGCCTCACTGTAGTACACCGATTCGCAAGACACCTCTCTCCCAGTGTTCCCATGATGATGGCCAACATTTACATTGTGGTCCCGCCCGTTCTGAATCCCATTGTGTACAGTGTGAAAACACAGCAGATTCGGCAAGGGATACGCAAAATGTTTCAGCGAAAGAAAATCAGGAGTTGACATTTCTCCACCAGGGAAATTGTGATGAAGGGAAATCAGTAGAAGTACATTGCAATGAAAGCATACACTACAAAGAAGAAGAAGAATTAAAATAAAATTTCTCTGTGAAGGGGAGAAGTAAAGAAGTCCGCAATAGATTTCAAATAAAAAGGCTTATATCGACAATAACTTCGGAGGAAATATATTTTATTTATTTATTTATTTATTTATTTATTTATTTATTTATTTATTTATTTATTTATTTATTTATTTATTTATTACTTTCAATTTATATCCTGCCTTGGCAGCGGCCGGCTCAAGGCGGCGGACAACATTAAAACAGTAAAACAACCAGTACAATAAAATATACATGGGCAAATCCCTAACATCAGAAATCTAACAATACAGTAAAAATGATGGTGGCATCAGTAAACAATCCCCTCACAAAAAGCAGTATCCAAATGATATTCATTCATGTAGGCCATAGCATGTTCTGGTGGCACATTGGTCAGTGGTGGCTCGTAGTCGAAAGCCTGGTGGAAGAGCTCCGTTTTACAGGCCCTGCGGAACTGCAAAAGGTCCGGCAGGGCCCTGATGTTCTCCGGGAGCTCATTCCACCAGTATGGAGCCGCCACTGAAAAGACCCTGGCTCTGGTAGCAGCCAACCTGGCGTCTCTCGGGCCAGGAAGAACCAGGCTTTAAAGGTCAAAACCAGCACCTTGAAACAAATCCGGTAAGCTATTGGCAGCCAGTGCAATGCCTTCCGCACAGGCTGGATGTGGTCTCGTATAGAGAGACCCATCAGCAGCCTGGCCACTGCATTCTGCACTAGCTGCAGCTTCCGGATCTGAGACAAGGGCAGCCCCATGTAGAGAGTGTTGCAGTAGTCTAATCTCGAGGTGACCATAGCATGAATCACTGTTGCCAGGTCATTGCGTTCGAGGAAGGGAACCAACTGCCTAATCAAAACCATTGTTTTACATCTATATTTGCATTGATCCATTGATCCAGCAGAGCATAGCGGTAAGAATATTGGACCCAGGAGTGTTCTGGCCTGGTTCCATCCTCTCTCATCCTAATCCACCTCACAGGGTTGTTCTGAGGATACAAGTGAGGAGAGGCAATAAATTTATACCCCACTTTCCCACGCTTACCAGGGCCACCAAGGTGGCTAAGAATTGAAAACATGAGCTCATTCCCCCACTCTTCAGACTTTCTCCCAGGTGACCTCTTCCTGTTTGTGAGCTGCCCAGATCCTCCTCCCATGGCGTATGTTCCCTGAGCAGATCCAAAAGGTGCCCTGGGTACAAGCAAAGGGCAACCTAGGCCCTTTCTGCACCCGTATTTGCCCTCGGTCTCTGAGCGCATCGCATCCTCCTGTTCTGCCTTCCCTCCCGCTGTCACTTCCACTTTGCGTTGTTTCCCCCCTTGTTTCTGCATTTGTTTTACAGGAATCTGCCTTCAGACCGCTTCCAGCACACTGTTGCCCTGCAGCTACCAAAACTCCTTTTGCTGCGATTCTTTGTTCTCATCCGCTTTTGAATCGCTAATCCCTTCTAAAGTAGAAATGTTCCTGAGGGTATTTAAGTGCTGCCCACTGCCCTCCCCTGTTTCCGCCTCTCTCTCTCTTGAGGTTGACGCTCCCTCCCTGTTCTGTTTTCTTTCCCTCCTTCTCCAAAAGAGGATGTGTCCTCCTGCTCAGGCAAACTTTGAAAAAGCCAGAGAGAGAATAAGAAGGAATCAGTGAATATAAAGGACCAGGGGATTCCCTGCTCCCAAATGTGTCAGCCTTGCACGTTGTCCTTCCGCCTGCGTTCAGTTATTCTCAACCACCGTCTCTTTAGCAGCAATTTGTTTATTGAGGTTTATACTGGTTACAGGAACATCTGTGTTTGTGTCAGAACTAAAGGATTTTGGTGGACACATGGATACATATAAACAGTTCAAACAGGAGCCCCTCTATATTAGCCTAATAACTCTTCAGATTCAGTGCATCTAGCACTTGCTTACTCTACCCGCTCCTCTGAGAATACACAGACCTCCTTATCTAGGTGTTCTGGTTGATCACAAGCTCAACATGAGCCTGCAGTGCAATGTGGCTGTGAGGAAAGCTAATGCAATCTTAGGATGCATTAACAGAAGCATCGTGTCCAGATCACGGGAGGTGGTCATTCCGCTCTATTCTGCTATGGTCAAGCCTCACCCGGAGTCCTGTGTCCAGTTTTGGGCACCACACTTTAGGAAGGATGTTGACAAGCTCAAGCGTGTCCCAAAGAGGGCGACCAGGATGGTGAGAGGGTTGGAATCAATGTTCCATCTAAGCTGTGGAGTCTTGTGAGCCAAAATTCCGCTTTGTGAGCTACTGGCATTAAGGTTGTGAGTGAGCAATTGGGTTACTGCATAAATTAGTTTGCACTGGAGCCATCCTTCCTGAGCTAGGACAAAAATGTGTGAGCCAGAGGCTAAAAAACTGTGAGCTAGCTCACACTAACTCATCTTAGAGGGAACAGTGGTTGGAATCCAAGTCTTATGAGGAAAGGCTGAAAGAGTTGGGTATATTTAGCCTGGGAAAGAGAAGGCTTAGAGAGGACATGATGGCGGTCTTCAAATATTTGAAGGGCTTTCATGTAAAAGATGGAGCAGATCTATCCTCTCTTGCTCCAGATTGCAAGACTAGATCTAATGGGTTGAAATTACAAGGGAGTCGTTACCAGCTAGATATCAGGAGAAACTTCCTAACTGTCAGAGTGGTTGAGCAGTGGAACAGACTGCCTCAGGAGGTGGTGGATGCTCCTTCGCTGGACATTTTCAAGCGGAGGCTGGACAACCATCTTCTGGGTATGTTGTAGGTATGTAGGGCTCTCTTTCGGCTCTGCTCCTGCAGAGTGCAGGGGTTGGACTAGATGACCTGCAAGGTCCCTTCCAATTCTAGCATTCTATGATTCTACGATTCCCTTTATCCCCACCAAGCATGTCAGGAGAGGGTGCCATTGTATGGCAGTGCTGGTGATTAGCTTCCCTCGTTCAGAGGAAAGGATGGTCCCACAGGAGGATGAGGAGGACTGGTAAGCACCTGGGCTTTCCCTTGGTCAGTGTGGGTTCCATTCCCCCCCCTTCAAGATGACTTTCTTCCCAGGAGGGGCGAGGAGAGAGGTGTTGCATTTGTCTCCGCCTTCTGGGGGGCAGCCATTTTGATGTGGCATTCGCCATCCCTCCTCAAAATTCCAAAGGTGCCTGCAGCCTGAAAAATGTTGGGGTCCCTTGAGGCAGGCCTTTCCTCCCCTTACACACATACACTCCCAGCTGTGAAGTTGTTGGGATCTTCTGGGAGGTGGCTACATCTTGCCATCTGGCACCAGCTCATTTCAGCACTTCAGGTGGGCAGGGCTGGTGCCTTGAATAGCCTTGAAGACTTTCATGCCAGCTTGCTAGTAGATCTTAGAATCATAGAGAGAATCATAGAATGTTAGAGTTGGAAGGGACCTTGCAGGTCATCTAGTCCAACCCCCTGCACTCTGCAGGAGCACAGCCGAAAGAGAGCCCTACACACCTATAGCATACCCGAATGAGAATCATAGAATCATGGAATGTTAGAGTTGGAAGGGACCTTGCAGGTCATCTAGTCCAACCCCCTGCACTCTGCAGGAGCATAGCCAAAAGAGAGCCCTACGTACCTACAACACACCCAAAAGGTGGTTGTCCAGCTTCCACTTGAAAACATCCAGGGAAGGAGTATCCACCACCTCCCGAGGCAGACTGTTCCACTGCTCAACCACTCTTACAATTAGGACGTTTATCCTGATATTTAGCCGGTATCGACTCCCTTGTAATTCCCACCCATTAGATCTAGTCTTGCAATCCGGAGCAAGAGAGAATAGATCTGCTCCATCTGCTACATGACAGACCTTCAAATACTTGAAGACTGCAAGCATGTCCCCTCTAAGCCTTCTCTTTCCCCGGCTAAACATACCCAACTCTTCCAGCCTTTCCTCATAAGACTTGGATTCCAACCCTCTCACCATCCTGGTTGCCCTCCTCTGGACATGCTCGAGCTTGTCAACATCCTTCCTAAAGTGTGGTGCCCAAAACTGGACACAGAACTCCAGGTGAGGCCTGACCATAGCAGAATAGAGTGGAACCACCATCTCCCGTGATCTGGACACAATGCAGGGGCCAGGGCCGAGAATGTCCTGGCCCTGGTCGAGGCAAGGTGCCCCCTTGCAGGCACCTTTGGAATTTTGAAGAGGGAGGATGAATGCTGCCCCGAACTGGCTGCCCCCCAGAAGGTGGAGGCCAAACACGACACCTCCCTCCTCACCCCTCCTGGGAAGAAAGATGGGGGATGAGCTTTCTGGAGTCACGGCTCACTTCTTCAGATACAGCTCGAATGAGAGTCCGTCTGTTCTATTTGCTGGAAAGTGGAGAGATTTCAGATGCCGAATGACAATAGCAGGTGAATGACAAAAGCAGGTGTGATTGGATTTAGGTGAGATACGCAGAGGGGTAATAGGCATGGAGAAATCAGCATTGGTAATGAGACAGGAAACCGAGGTCTTGATTCAGTCCAGGTGGGCGCAGTGCCTTGAGCTTCATTATCAGTTGCAATTCAGCAGTCTGTAGAGGCCACCCACTTTGGCGCAGGGATAGGGACTGATTGGGTAGTTGGCACACCAGCCAAATCCCTGTGTTGTCCCTGTGCCAGGTACAAATACTCAGAACTAGAACTCTGAGGGAACAGGGCTTTGGAGAGAGAGAGAGAGATGGAGTTCCCATAGACAGGCAGCCCTTCAAGTTTATGCTGGCGCTGAGAACCTGGGAGGCTGTAACAGAGACAGGATCATACCTGGATGGTGGGGGGAGCAGAAAACTCAGCCTGCAGATGGAGGGAGCTCATTTAATAGTTTGTCCTGACCATTTTCAAATGAACTGCCTTGCTTGCCTTACCGCAAAGCACTCTGTAGCATGAAACATTTTACTTCTGCTCTGCTTCTCTGAGCTCTATGCTATGGCATACACCATTTAACAAAGAAGGAGGAGGAGGAGGAGGAGGAGGAGAGGAGAAGAGGAGGAGGAGGAGGAGGAGGAAGAGGAGATTGGATACATACTCTGCCCTTCACTACCCAAGGGAATCTCAGAGCGGCTTACAAACGCCTTTCCCTCCCCCTCCCCATAATAGACACCCTGTGAGGCAGGTGGGGCTGAGAGAGCTCTGACAGAAACTGCTTTTTTTCAAGGACAGCTCTTGTCAGAACTATGGCTTGCCCAAGGTCATCCAGCAGGTGCAAGTGGAGGAGTGGGGAATCAAACCTGGTTCTCCTGAATTAGAGTCCGTGCACTTAACCACTACACCAAACTGAGAAGAGACTGGATTTATACCTCGCCCTTCACTTGGAGTCTCAGAGCGGCTTACAGTCTCCTTTCCCTTCCTCTCCCCACAACAGACACCCTCTTAGCTAGGTGGGGCTGAGAGAGCTCTGAAACTGCTCTTTTTCAAGAACAGCTCTTGTGAGAACTATGGCTTGCCCTGGACAAGTGGACTAGAAAACTCAACAACCTAGAAGCAGAAACTTTCTTGGCAGACTGGAAAGACTTTAAAGAATATATACAGAAAAACTGGGAAATGAAGGACAGCATATTTAGCTTGGAAAATTACTAGTGACCTAACACATTTATACAACCAATAAGTATCAATAGTAATTGCTAATAAGTGAATTGTGTTACTTGTAGAATTTATATGATAACAGTGTATTAACATGCATTATGTATTGATAAAATGGTGGAAACAATGCTGGGAGCCAACAGGAGGGGAAAGGGAGTTTGAAGAAAAGGATACGAGTTATATTATTTTGACTAAATTGTGAAGTACTATATATCCTAATTAAAGTTGCTTTAAAAAAAAAAAGAACTATGGCTTGCCCAAGGTCATCCAGCAGCTGAAGATGGAGGCGTGGGGAATCAAACCCGGTTCTCCCAGATTAGAATCTGCGCACTTAACCACTACACCAGACTGGCTCCCATCTCCCATTCTGACATCAGTTTCCACTCTAGTGGAAATACAACTAGTATAGAAACTAGTATAGAAACAAATGCAACTAATATAGAAACAAAGCAGGGTGAAAAGTAGGTGAGCTCAGAGCAGAGCTTTAGAAGAGCTCAGGGCAAAACTCATAATCTTGGGCGGGGACGTCTCTTCAGAAAAAGCAGACAAACACACACACACACACACACACACACAGACAGACAGACATGTATGTTCACACATGAAGCTGCCTTATACTAAATCGGACCCTGGGTCCACCAAGGTCAGCATTGTCTACTCTGATGGGCAGCTGCTCTCCAGGGTCTCAGCTGGAGGTCTTTCACATCTGCCTGGTCCTTCTAAATGGAGATGCCGGGGACTGAACCTGGGACCTTCTGCATGCAAAGTAGAGGCTCTTCCACTGAGCTGCCACCACTTCCCTAACAATAACATCGCGAGCACAAGTAAAGAATCACAAAGTACCGCACAAAAAGGAGCTACAGTTCGAACAGACCTGGAGGTAGAAAATGCCTGTTTTGTGGCACAGAACTGTGGCTGGGTGACTGTGGAATAGAAGGAGGGCAAGCAGGGGAGAGGCTGTCCCCTCCAGCCTCATCTTGGTCGCTCAGACTCTCTTGAGTGAGACCATTCTGAGGATCCTGCTGTAGATCTGCTTGGTTTTGATGCAGTAGATGACGGGGTTCATCAAGGGTGGGAAGAGGATGTAGATGTTGCCCATGATGACATGGAGAAGGGGAGAGGCGTGCTGGCCAAACCGGTGCACCACGGAGAGCCCGAGCACTGGCACGTAGAAGACCAGGACGGCGCAGAGGTGGGAGACGCAGGTGCCCAGGGCCTTGTGGTGGCCTTCGTCCCCAGAGGTCATGCCCAGGACTGTCTTCAGGATCTGGCTGTAGGAGATGAGGATGAAGACAAGGTCAGCGCCCATAGTCAGGAGGATGAGGGTGAGACCATAGTAGCTGGTGACGGTCGTGTTGGCGCACGCGAGGCGTATCACATCCTGGTGCATGCAGTAGGAGTGGGAAAGGACTGCCACCGGGCAGTAGGGAAACTGTAGGAGGAAATACAGGCAGGGGATCAAGAGCAGCGTGCTCCTCAGCAGGAGGGCCAGGCCGATTCTGGCCACTCTCCCGGTGGTCAGCAGAGCCGCGTACCTCAGAGGGAAGCAGATGGCCAGGAAGCGGTCCAGAGACATGGCGAAGAGCACGGCAGACTCCATGAAGGAAAACGTGTGGATTATGAAGATCTGGGCGAGGCAGCTCCGCCTGCTGATCTTCCTCAGCCGGAACCAGAGGACGCCCATGACGGTGGGCACGGTGGTGAGGCAGAGCCCCAGGTCGGTGGTGGCCAGCATGGCCAGGAAATAGTACATAGGCTGGTGCAGGCCGGGCTCCGTCCAGACGATGTACAGAATGGTGCAGTTGCCCAGCGCGGCAAAGAGGTAGGCGGAGAAGATGGGGATGCCGATCCAGCAGTGTGCCGCCTCCAGCCCTGGGAAGCCGCGCAGGGTGAAAAGGACGGCGCTGTGGTTGGCGGGAGCTGGCAGGGCCATGACGAGTCCCAAGTTGTGTTTGTTTTGCTGTCAAGTCACAGCTGACTTGTGGCGACCCTCTGAGGTTTTCAAAGCAAGGGACGTTCAGAGGTGGTTTGCCATCGCTTACCGCTGTGTTGCGATCCTGGACTTCCTTGGTGGTCTCTCATCCAAGTGCCCAGCAGGGCGGGCCCTGCTTAGCTTCTGAGATCTGACGAGATCTGGCTAGCCTGCTGTAACCAGGTCTGGGCGAGCCACGAGCAATGCTCCCTCTAAGCTGTGGAGTCCTGTGAGCAAGAATCCTACTTTGTGAGCTACTAGCATTAAAGTTGTGAGTGAGCAATTTGGCTCCTGCATAAATCAGTCTGCTCTGGAGCCCTCCTTCCTGAGCTGAGACAAAAATGTGTGAGCCGGAGGCTAAAAAAACCGTGAGCTAGCTCACACCACTTCAGCTAAGAGGGAACAGTGATCGTAAGGCTACTCTTCATCTGGTTCTGACCTTGCAGTTTTAATGCTCCCTCTAAGCTGTGGAGTCTCGTGAGCAAAAATTCCACTTTGTGAGCTCCTGGCATTCAAGTTGTGAGTGAGCCATTTGGCTGCTGCATCAGTTAGTTTGCTCTGTTAGCCCTCCTTCCTGAGCCGAGACAAAAATGTGTGCGCCAGAGGCTAAAAAAACCTGCGAGCTAGCTCACACTAACTCAGCTTAGAGAGGACACTGGCCATGAGCGAGACTTCCAAATTATGTGAAATGCAGAAAACGTATTGAAGCCACGGTCGCCTTGGAATTCAGTGGGGAGTCTCACCCTCAAAATTCCAAGGACCTGCCTAGATGACCCTTAATGGTGATGATCCGAAGGCAGGAGGAAAGACCCATTCGCCTCAGGGGACATTGGTCAATGAAAAGCAGAGGATCTTCACAAGTCATAGGAAAGAAGAAGAAGAGGAAGAGGAAGAGGAAGAGGAAGAGGAAGAGGAAGAGGAAGAGGAAGAAGAAGAAGAAGAAGAAGAAGAAGAAGAAGAAGAAGAAGAAGAAGAAGAAGAAGAAGAAGAAGAAGAAGAAGAAGAGGAGATTGGATTTATACCCTGCCCTTCACTGCCCAAAGGTGTCTCAGAGCGGCTTGCAAACTCCTTTCCCTTCCCCTCCCCACAACAGACACCCTGTGAGGTAGGTGGGGCTGAGAGAACTTCTGACAGAAACTGTCCTTGAGAGGACAGCCGTGCCAGAGCTTTTGACTGACCCAAGGTCACATCAGCAGGTGCAAGTGGAGGAGCGGGGGAATCAAACCCGGTTCTCCCAGATAAGAGTCTGCGCACTTCACCACTACATCAAACTGGCTCTCATCAAGCATCAAGGGTGCAGAGACTGGTCTCTATCTGGGCAGATGATTAGATATTGAGTAGCATGTGACTGAAATGCAGGGCCACTTGAAGTTGCTGGGGATTCCTGGGATGGAAATCTCCCTTTAACACTATTCCATTTTGCCCTCTTTCAAAGGAGCCATGGCTGGCTTACGAAAGGCCCACTGGCGTGTTTGGAAGGTCCAACTGGACAACTGGGTGCCCCACCAGCCTGCGCTGAGGTGCCTGGGCCTATCCAGCAAGACCTTCCGAGGCGCCTTCCCTGGCTGCTTCAGGCCTCTACTGGGGAGCCCCAAGAGGAGGACGAAGGCAGCTGATTTCTCTGCAAGGTAGATGAGAAGTGCTTCTTCAGGACGCAAACAGGAAACACTTAGTCCCCGTTACTGGGTGTGGGGGAAGTGCCCCCTTCCCCCCACTTTCCCTACAGGAATAAAATCAATCTTTGTATTTTTTTTTTGATCAGTCACCATCTGTGGAATCCAGAACTAATTTGTGGCAACAGGAAATGTGCCCATCCTTTTGGACCCGGTGCTGGGCTGAGGGGACCAAAGAACCTTTCCTTGCGAGCAAGAAAAAGATCAGAAAAGTTTGAGATCGTTGACCTGAGGATGCTTTCCTGGCCGCTTCTGGACTCAGGTTACCGAAGGGGTCCTTTCTCGGATTCAGAGAGGCTGCTGTCTTGCCTGGGACTGTGGAGATATTCTTCCGGCCCAGGGCAGGACCCCCATTGTCAGCGTTCTTTCTCTCCCTCCATTCAGGGCAGCTCAGAGAAGACAGCGTTGTCTGTGGCCTGTAGTTCCTAGTCCCTTGAAGATGCAGACACAACACTCTGGAGGAAGCTCCGGAGGGCTGCCTTGGCTGATGGAGCTGGCTGGGAGGATTTATAGACCGGGAACCCCCAAGAGATCTTGCAGTCAAGGGATGCTCAGACAATAGGGGAGGCAGAAAACCCACAATGGTGGGAAGAACAGCTGATACCAGGGGAGCCTCATCTGAGCAAGTGCCTGCTTCGTTGCTCTTACCAACCAGGGTCCTGGGTCTCAAGGCTGCCTGCCTGGAGGTCCTTCCTGGGCCCAGATACACGTGGCTGAGGGGGAGGGGATATGAGCTACACACGTGCTCAGGGCCTCATTCTTCAAAGCCGCAGTCCCCCAATGGGAAGTGGAAATGACGGGCACTTGGTGCAGGGGTTTCACTGATGAGAGAACTGATGTAATTCTGATAGCTAATGAGATACGGGTTTCTTTCTTGAGTGCATACACATATTGGAAGACAGACATAGAAACATGGAGCTGGAAGGGACCCCAAGGGTCATCTAGTCCAACCCCTTGCACTATGGAGGAAGTTCACAGCTATGCCCCCCCATTTCCCAGCGACCCCAAATCTATGTCCAGATGTAGGATATGTTCTTCATGAAGAGGCAGAAACAAACACATGGGCATGGCCAACAGCAGCCTCCAAGAGGGTGAACAGGCATGAATGAAGGCAGTGGCCATTTCCTCTTAACATAAGAACATAAGAGAAGCCAATGTTGAATCAGGCCAATGGCCCCTCGAGTCCAACACTCTGTCACACAGCGGCCAAAATATACCAGGTGCCATCAGGAGGTCCAGCAGTGGGGCCAGGGCACCAGAAGCCCTCCCACTGCTGCCCCCTCCAGCACCAAGAATAGAGTGCATCACCTGCCCCAGACTGAGAGTTCCCATCTATACCCTGTGGCTAATAGCCACTGATGGACCTCTGCTCCATATGTTTATCTAATTCCCTCTTGAAACTGTCCATGCTTGTAGCTGCCACCACCTCCTGTGGCAGTGAATTCCATGTTCTTGTATTGTGAGAAAGGGAGAAAAGGACTTCTTTCTCAACCTGCTCTATCCCATGCATAATCTTATAAACCTTGATCACGTCACCCCTCAGCCGTCATTTCTCCAAGCTAAAGAGCCCCAGGCACTTTAACCTTTCTTCATAGGGAAGGTGTTCCAACCCTTTTATCATTCTAGTTGCCCTTCTCTGCACTTCTCCCAAAGCTATAATATCCTTTTTGAGGTGTGTTGACTAGAACTGTACACAGTACTCCAAATGAGGTCGCACCATCGATTTATACAGGGGCGTTATGATATTGGCCGATCTGTTTTCAATACCCTCCCTAATAATCCCCAGTGTAGCATTGGCCTTTTTTATTGCAATAGCTGGTGTAGTGTAGTGGTTATGGTTTCAGACTAGGCTCTGGGATATCTGAGTTTGAATCCGTGCTTGCCTGTGGCCAGTAACTGTCTCTTAACCTAACCTGACCGTCCTTAGTCTGATGCCGAGCTTTGACTCTGAAAAGCTCATCCCCCGAAAATCTTGTTGGCCTCTAAGGTGCTGATGGATTCTAATGGCTGCCCATCTGAAAGTATCTCACAGGTTTCTTATAAAGATAAAGAGATGGGGGAGAATGAAGTGGCCAACCAGTTTTGAGTCCCCGTTTGGGAACAAAGTGATCTAAATAAAACATTTAAACGAGTAACACACGTTAATGTAAAAGCGTGTTCATTGGCACTAAATAAAAGATTATAAAATGATGCCGGTTGTGGAGACAAATCCCCCTCTCCCCTTTCACAAAGACTAGAACTTTGGGTCACGCAATGAAGTCGACGGGCAGCAGACGTAACATAGATGAAAGGAAGTGCTGTGCGCAATTAACAATTAGGAGCCGCCGCTGCTGAATGATGAATGATGTCTGTTGTGGGGAGGGGAAGGGAAAGGAGTTTGTCAGCCTCTCTGAGACGCCTTTGGGCAGTGAAGGGCGGGGTATAAATCCAAACTCTTCTTCTTCTTCTTCTTAAAAACTGGACTATTATGGACCTCATGCTACTGGCATTCAGAACAGCTTGGACAGCAGCCTAGCTATATCGGACCACCTTGTAGAAATCGTCACCTACACTCAACTGCACTTTATGCATACCACCTGTTATATGGAATTTTATAATGTTGTATTTATACGTGTTTTATTGTATTTTAGCCTGCTGCATGCCACCTTGAGCCTGCCTATGCAGGCAAGGCGGGATATAAATCGAAGTTAATAAATAAATAAAACTAAATAAACATGTGGAACTCATTGCCACTGGATGTGGTGGTGGGGAAAGGCAGAGGACAAACGAACAAAATGAAGTGAATTGAATGAATAAAAGTTCACGGCAGAGGAAAGGCGTCTTCGTGGCCACAAGCCAAGATGGAAATCAGCACGCTGGTGGCAGCGCGTCTGTCAAAAGTCGGCTTCCAGGGCTCACAGTAAAAAAAAAAAAAGGCTGTTGTCCTCATGTGATGCCTGCAGACTTCCTAGAAAGGTCCAACCAATGTGAGCATTGGGATGTGAGATAATTCTATGAAACTCTGCTCTGTTCTTGTCATCGCCATTGGTTTCCGTGGAAAGCATACTCTAATATATAACTTCCTATCTCTCCATTGGGCGAAATCCTCAGCAGCTGTGCCCTCTCCCAAGGGACCCTCCCTCCCAAATATTTTGGTCAGCTGAAAGAAAAGCTTTCTTGTTTTATGATTCCCACTCGCAGACCGGATGGGAAGTGTGTGTGTGTTTTAAACAGCAGAGTCCAATGAAACCGTGGGAAGAGAGAGGTCTCTGAGCCACTTAATCCTCTGCTTTCTGCTCTTCACGGAAAACAGCTGAGCAGCAGGGAGTAGAAAGCAGGGGTTTAAATGCAGGGCTCTTTTTGTAGCAGGAACTGCTTTGCATATTAGGCGACACACCCCTAATGTAGCCAATCCTCCAAGAGCTTACAGTAGCCCCTATAAGAAGAGCTCTGTAAGCTCTTGGAGGATTGGCTACATTAGGGGTGTGTCGCCTAATATGCAAAGGAGTTCCTGCTACAAAAAGAGCCCTGTTTAAATGGCTCAGAGCCATGTAACCCCCTGCTTACTGCTCCCCACCACTTTAAGTGGGGAAACCCATGCTTTCTGCTCCCCACAGTTTTAGGCAGGGAGCAGAAAGCAGGGCTCACAAACCAATACAAACAAGTTTGATTCCACAAGGAGCTTCCGGTTTGTTTCATCTCATGGTTTGTGGCTGCATCATGAACCAAAATGAACCGCAAAACTGCGGTTTGGGCCCATCCCTGCTCTCCAAGAAAGATAGGTTATCATTTCAAGATAGGTTTGTAGTTTAGAGAGGGTTCTGTATTCAGCTTTGCTTCTGGAATCCCAGATAGTTGTGACCCCAGGTGACTCTATCAGCTGCAGCTGGTTCCCCAGGTTTGCCCACTGCAACAGAAGCATGAACAGAAGAAGAAGAACTATTGCACTCTATTCTTGGTGCTGGAGGGGGCAGCAGTGGGAGGGCTTCTGGTGTCCTGGCCCCACTGCTGGACCTCCTGATGGCACCTGGTATATTTTGGCTGCTGTGTGACACAGTGTTGGACTAGATGGGCCATTCGCCTGATTCAACATTGGCTTCTCTTATGTTCTTATAAGAGTGATTAACTTATGTTCTTAAGAAAAGATTGGATTTATACCCCGCCCTTCACTACCCAAAGGAGTCTCAGAGCGGCTCACAAACTCCCTTCCCTTCCTCTCCCCACAACAGACGTCCCATGAGGTAGGTGGGGCTGAGACAGCTCCTGACAGAAACTGCTCTTATCAGAACTATGGCTTGCCCATGGTCATCCAGCCAGGTGCAAGTGGAGGAGTGGGGAATCAAACCCGGTTCTCCCAGATTAGAGTCCGCGCATTTAACCACTGTCTTGTGACTTGCACCAGTGCCCTTGAAGATAATGCAGAAACGTCACTCCATCCCAAATCTGGCCACCTTTTGTCAGGCATGGGCTGAAGAAAGCATGGCACAGCCGATCCCTGACAACTTTGACTTACAGGGGATCTAAGTGTAAAAGAAGGAAAATTCCATGTGGGGAAAAAAAAACCCCGCACCCAGATATTATCTAATTACTTTATTTCGGCCATGCAACAATGAAGATTTGAAGCAACAAAGTTTATTCCTTCATTTCAACTCCTTATTACGAATTCCTCAATCAAAGAGGATAAATTCTCCAAAGAATGATGAAAGTTAAATTCTCTGCCTTTCCTCTCAACCCAAGAGGATAAATTCCTCCAAAACAGAAATCCCTCACTACTTTTTCTTAGTCCAAAAGAACAAATTCCCCCAAAATAGAAATTCTCAGTGAATTCTGATACCTCTTGCCCCCATGTTGATCCTTTTTTTTTTACATCACACCACAACTGGCCTGTGGCAAGTCTGTAGGGTTTTTAAGGCAAAGATGTTGAGAGGTGGGTTGCCCTGGACTACCATGGCCAAATCTGCTATACAATCATTTCTGGGTTGTTCCAGTAAGGACATGTGGAATGTGGCAAGAACTCTTTCCCTGGTCATTTTGACATTAAGGGGAAACATACAGATTTCATATGTATGCACCTGGTATTTCTGGCCACTGTGTGACACAGAGTGTTGGACTGGATGGGCCATTGGCCTGATCCAACATTGGCTTCTCTTATGTATTTCTATGGAGCAGAGATCCATCAGTGGCTATTAGCCACAAAGTATAGATAGGAACTCTCGGTCTGGGGCAAGAGATGCCCTGTATACATGGTGCTCGGGGGGGGGCAACAGTGGGAGGGCTTGTAGTGTCCTGGCCCCACTGCTGGACCTCCTGATGGCACCTGGTATTTCTGACCACTGTGTGACACAGAGTGTTGGACTGGATGGGTCATTGGCCTGATCCAACGCTGGCTTCTCTTATGTTCTTCTATGGAGCAGAGATCCATCAGTGGCTATTAGCCACAAAGTATAGATAGGAACTCTCGGTCTGGGGCAAGTGATGCCCTGTATACATGGTGCTTGGGGGGGTCAACAGTGGGAGGGCTTCTAGTGTCCTGGCCCCACTGCTGGACCTCCTGATGGCACCTGGTATTTCTGGCCACTGTGTGACACAGAGTGTTGGACTGGATGGGTCATTGGCCTGATCCAACATTGGCTTCTCTTATGTTCTTATAGGAACTCTCGGTCTGGGGCAAGTGATGCTCTGTATTCTTGGTGCTTGGGGTGGGGGGGGCAACAGTGGGAGGGCTTCTAGTGTCCTGCCCCACTACTGGACCTCCTGTTGGCACCTGGTATTTCTGGCCACTGTGTGACACAGAGTGTTGGACTGAGGGGGCCCTTGGCCTGATCCAGCATTGGCTTCTTATGTCAGATCTTCCTTATGTCACTTTGTCCCTTAACTGCCCAAGTTTACTTGATGTGCTCACATCATAGAATCACAGAATCATAGAATGTTGTTGGAAGGGTCCTTGCAGTTCATCTAGTCCAACTCCCTGCACTCTGCAGGAGTGTAGCCGAAAGAGAGCCCTACATACCTACGACATACCCGAAAATTATTATATCAGAGAACTTTAATTATTAAACTGTCAGATCCAATATTCATACAAGTGAGATTTTACTTCTGGAAGGCAGAATGCTTCATTTTTCTCTCAAAAATAGTATTCCTAAAACATTTTCATGTCTCACCCGATGCCTTTTTTGTCTTTCTTCCAAACTTTGGTGCATTTGCCTCAACTGTTCTCAGTTGCTCTGACTTCTGACCTGCTTCAGTGCCAACAATATCTTGGCATCGCTGCCCAGAGTTGCTACAAACACAACAGGCTTTGCCCGAGTCAGGTACAGAGCAAACATCGAGACCTGAAATCAATAGAAACAATGGCAACATTTTCCAAGTGGGACCTGAATTTTAGTTCTGTAGATTTGTCATGGACATCAGGACCTGCTGGAATCCATAGGTCTAATGTTCTTGTTATGTAGATAATTAAAGGAGAGCAATTACCTAACCTTAACCTAACAGGAGCTGTGGTGGCTCAAGTGGTTAAGATGCTGAAATTCAGGCTGGAAAGTCGGTAGTTCAGCAGTTCGAGACCCGAGTGCCGCATGACGGAGTGAGCTCCCATCTCTGGTTCCAGCTTCTGCCGACCTAGCAGTTCGAAAGCAAGGAATTGCAAGTAGATAAATAGGTACCGCTTTGGTGAGAAGGTAACAGTGTTCTGTGCACCTCGACATTTAGTCATGCCAGCCCCATGACCAGAAGTCTTTGGTGGTATAGAGCCAGTTTGGTGTAGTGGTTAAGTGCGCGGACTCTAATCTGGGAGAACTGGGTTTGATTCCCTACTCCTCCGCTTGCACCTGCTGATGTGACCTTGGGTCAGTCACAAGCTCTGGCACAGCTGTTCTTGAAAAAGAGCAGTTTCTGTCAGAGCTCTCTCAGCCCCACCGACCTCACAGGGTGTCTGTTGTGGGGAGGGGAAGGGAAAGGAGTTTGTAAGCTGCTCTGAAACTCAAAAGTGAAGGATGAGGTATAAATCCAATCTCTTCTTCTTCTTTTGGACAATGCTGGCTCTTCGGCTTGGAAACGGAGATGAGCACTGCCCTCTAGAGTCGGATTCGACTGGCTTTTGAGCAAGGGAAACCTTTACCTTTACTTTAACCCTAACCTAACCCTAACCATTCATAGAATACATAACGGCATCTGATATACAACCCAATAATCCAATATATCTTAGTATACACATAATTACACGAAATACGACCAAGGTGAACTCAGACTGTGATACACCAATGATAACACGATAGTATATTCTCCTAAAAAAACGATAGGTTTTATCGTTAATAGGTTTTTAGGTTAGATAATCAGATAGAGGACACATGGATTAGCATGCAAGACATGAAGGGTATGGCATTGATGAAACTGACACTGTGATAAGAAATATTACTAATTTATTGATATAATTTAAGCAATGTATTGGCATGTACTCTGATATTAGTTTGAGAAACTTTGTAAAATGAATTGATATCTATCTATGTACCTATACATTTTAATAAAAACATCATTAAAATAAAATAAAAAATGTCTCTTAGCCCAAAGATAAGGCGGTCACAAGCAAGAAGTCCCTTCTGAGAAGAAGCTCCCAATCTATTAAACTTCATATATTTGTAGGTTCTTAAAATCATATCCGGAAAACAACAAGCTGTCGCCCTTGATAAGCGGCCCATTCTTGCCCAACTTATTGTGTTATTTCAAATGCTATACAAGGTTCTCTGTACATAAAGAATATAACAGCTGTTCATTCATTCTTGCTACTTTTTATTGGAAAAAAGACTACTTAAAATAGTGATGACAAGGTTCTCATACACATGAATATCTTTTGGCCCTCTACCAATACCCCGAGCTTTGAACTATATTTTCACTTCTGTGAAACTGTACGTTCTTGCAACTCTCTGACACTTCTGAAACTCAACAATATAAATGGTAACAGCCCAAGACAACCGTTGGTTTATTAGTACTTCTGAAACTCAGCCTCAGCATGGAATATCTATTGATTTATCTTTGAGGGCTTCTAGTCTGTATAAGTTGCGTTACTACTATGTTTCTTGACTCCCTCCAAGGCCATTCTATTCTGGGCCTCTAAACTCCCTTTTTGGCATGTTCAGCGGAGAAGGCTAGCTCTCTCTCTGGTGTACAGAAACATCCTCCATGATATTTTAGGTCAAGTCTAGCACCTGTTACTCTACATTTCTGGCCATATCTGTGATACAGGAAGCTCTGTCTCTGGTGTATGGAAATACTAGGAATAAGGCCCATTGCGGAAACAAATACAACGGGCTCTAGAAAGAGGCTCTGGGAGAGTGCCCCGGCTTTGGGCACTCAGTGACAATTTGCTGTGGCAATCTCAGCAGGGTATAATGACAGAGTCCACCATTTTCTCCAGAGGAACTGATCTTTGCTACCTGGAGAGCAGTAGTAATTTTGAGTGATCTCCAGCCCACCCCCAGGATTGGTAACAGTGGTTCCCCAGGAAGGAGTGGCTGGTTTGGAGGGTGGAGTCTATGGCATTGTACCTGTCTGAGGTCCCACCCCTCCTCAACACTCACCCTCTCCAGGTTCGACCCCTCAAATCTCCAGTAATTTCCCAACCTGAAGTTGACAACCCTATCTCCCTCCCAGCCAACCATCAACCTACCTTTAGTTTTCCATCTCCTCCCCCATCCCTCCTAGAGAGCAGTTGTAATTTTGAGTGATCTCCAGCCCCCACCTGGAGATTGGCAACAATGGTTCCCCATCAGGGAATGGCTGGATTGGAGGGTGGAGTCTATGGCATCGTACCTGTCTGAGGTGCCACCCCTCCTCAAACCTCACCCTCTCCAGGCTCCATCCCTCAAATCTCCAGGAATTGCCCACCTGGAGTTGGCAACCTGATCAGGACTGGGCCCAATGAGTTTTCTCCCAAAGGCCAACATAGGTGTGGAAAGGGCCTTTTACTGACAGAGGAGAAAGTACAGGTGCCAACTTTGATTAGGGAAATACCTGGAGATTTGGGGGGGTGGATCCTGTGGAGGGCAGCATTTGGGGTGTGTGTGGAAGGACTCAGCAGGGTATAATGCCATAGAGTCTACCCTCCACAGCAACCATTTTCTCCCGGGGAACTGATCTCTGTCATCTGGAGGTCAATTGTAACAGTGGGAGATCTCCAGGTCCCACCTGGAGATTGGCAGCCCTAGGGGAAAGTCAGCCGCACAGCGGGGAGTTGAAGAAAATGGTCTGATGGTCGCTCGCCCACCTCATTAGCCAGCTAGCCATGCTGAAGCTAAGCAGGAGAAAGAGCCTTTTTCCATTTATTCTGACAGGAAAGTGGCCGTTGGGGAGGGGGTTATGCTGAAAGTCCTTTGTTTTTTTTACTCACAGAACCAAGCTTGGCTGCCCACCAACAGCCACTGAGGGGACAGTCCCTCACAGGAGTCAAGAGAACTGTCTTCCTCAGGAGAGAGCGCTGTTTGCCAGTAAATCTGACATGCAAAATCTGTCTGAAGGGGGAGTGGGTGAGGAAGAGGAGCAGATCCAGCATCCGGCCAATGGCACGCGAGTACTCTTGAGTGGCGGCTGATGGGCCAATGGCTGAGGGAGGGCATTTTACAGCCAATGGGAGCGCATGGAATCTTGCGAAACCGAAAGATAATTATTTATAAGGAGAGATCCTCCATGATCTGTTAGGTTGAGTCTAGCACCTGTCTCTCTACATTTCTGGCCATATCTGTAATGCAGGAAGGTTCCTCAGAGAAAGCAGAAGAAAAAAACTACAACATCAGGAGCACTCCAAAGCAAACACAGAAGTATAATGCAACATTAGACACAATTCCGGCAGATTTGCAGCTAGAAAATGCCAATTCTATGGCACAGAGCCGATGCTAAAGGACAGTGAAACCAAAGTAAGGTGAATGGCGGAGACGTTCTTCCCTTAGCCATCCCTTCTGCTGATACCCTGTAATCTCTTGAGTGAGATTTGTTTTATTTTTGAGAATTTTATCACCCTTTTCTCCCCAAAGGATTCAAGACAAAGGTGATTCTGAGGATCCTGGTGTAGATCTGCTTGGTTTTGATGCTGTAGATGACGGGGTTCATCAAGGGCGGGAGGAGGATGTAGATGTTGCCCATGATGACGTGGAGAAGGGGAGAGGCGTGCCGGCCATACCGGTGCACAATGGAGAGCCCGAGCACTGGCACATAGAAGACCAGGACGGCGCAGACGTGGGAGACGCAGGTGCCCAGGGCCTTGCGGTGGCCTCCGTCCCCAGAGGTCATGCCCAGGACTGCCTTCAGGATCAGGGTGTAGGAGAGGAGGATGAAGAGGAGATCAAAGCCCAAGGTGAGGAGGATGGCAATGAACGCATAGTAATTGGTGACGGTGGTGTCAGCACACGCCAAGCGGATCATGTCCTGATGTAGACAGTAGGAGTGAGAAAGGACTGCCCCTGGGCAATACGGGAACTGCAACAGGAAGACCAGAGGGGGCACCACGAGCAGGGTGCTTCTCATCAGGAGAACAAGGCCCATCGTAGCCACCCTGGTGGTGGTCATGAGAGCCGCGTACCTCAGGGGAAAGCAGATGGCCAGGAAGCGGTCTATACTCATGGCAAAGAGCACCGCTGACTCCATGAAGGAGAAGGAGTGGAGGATATAAAGTTGAACAACGCAGGCATGTTTGCTGATCTTCCTCAGATGGAACCAGAGGACGCCCATGACGGTGGGCACGGTGGTGACGCAGAGTCCCAGGTCGGTGGTGGCCAGCATGGCCACGAAATAATACATGGGCTGGTGCAGGCTGGGTTCCGTCCAGATGATGTACAGAATGGTGCAGTTGCCCAGCGCAGCGAATAAGTAGGCGGAAAAGATGGGGATGCCGATCCAGTGGTGAACCATCTCCAGCCCTGGGAAGCCGCTCAAGCCAAGCATGGGGCTGCTGTTGTTGGCAGGGGTGAACAGGGCCATGATGAGTCACACGTAGCACCTTCCAGTTCCTCTGCAGAATGAGAAGAAGAAGAAGATAAGTGCAAAATCCTACACCTAGGCACAAAAAATCAAAACCACAGATATAGAATGGAAGGGACTTGGCTTGACAGCAGCACACGTGAAAGGGATCTAGATGTTCTGGTTGACCACAAGCTCAACATGAGCCTGCAGTGTGATGTGGCTGCGAAGAAAGCTAATGCAATCTTAGGATGCATTAACAGAAGCATTGTGTCCAGATCACGGGAGTTGGTAAAGGTAAAGGTAAAGGTTCCCTTGCTTGAAAGCCAATCAAATCCGACTCTAGGGTTGTGGTGCTCATCTCCGTTTCAAAGCCGAAGAGCCAGCGCAGTCCGAAGACATTTCCGTAGTCATGTGGCTGGCATGACTAAACACCAAGGTGCACGGAATGCTGTTACCTTCCCACCGAAGTGGTACCTATTGATCTATTTGCAATTTCTTGCTTTCGAACTGCTAGGTTTGCAGGAGCTGGAACTAGAGACGGGAGCTCACCCCATCATGCGGCACTCTCGGGTCTTGAACTGCTGGACTACTGACGGGAGTTGGTAGTTCCACTCTATTCTGCTATGGTCAGGTCTCACCTGGAGTCCTGTGTCCAGTTTTGGGCACCACACTTTAGGAAGGATGCTGACAAGCTTGAGCGTGTCCAGAGGATGGCAACCAGGATGGTGAGAGGGTTGGAATCCAAGTCTTACGAGGAAAGACTGGAAGAGTTGGGTATGTTTAGCCTGGGAAAGAGAAGGCTTAGAGGGGACATGATTGCAGTCTTCAAGTATTTGAAGGGCTGTCATATAAAAGATGGAGCAGATCTATTCTCTCTTGGTCCAGATTGCAAGACTAGATCTAATGGGTGGAAATTACGAGGGAGTCGTTACCAGCTAAATATCAGGAGAAACTTCCTAACGGAAAGAGGTGGCTGAGCAGTGGAACAGTCTGCCTCGGGAGGTGGTAGATGCTCCTTCCTTGGACGTTTTCAAGCGGAGGCTGGATGACCATCTTTCAGGTATGTTGTAGGTATGTAGGGCTATCTTTCAGCTGTGCTCCTGCAGAGTGCAGGGGGTTGGACTAGATTACCTGCAAGGTCCCTTCCAACTCTAACGTTCTATGATTCTATGAGGAGGAGGAGGAAAGAGGGAAATGCCAGTTTCAGAAACTGCTCTGGAATTCAAACTCCTGTCTGAGTGATCTCTAAAACTGCTGATCAGGTGGCAGGACGGAGGAGCTATTGTCCTCCGGCGAGGCTGGTCATCAAATGTCAGAGAATCTGCATAGGTGTTGAAAGGGCATCAAAGAACAGGCTGGGGAGACAGGCTCCCGTCTTGGCCAACTCTCATATTCGATGATATGTGTGACTCAAAGGCAGTCATGCCAAGACAGTTAGAGTCCGGGGGAGGGGGGGGATTTCCTTTTCGTGAAAGTAAATAAACTTCCTTTTGTTTGTTCTACCGCCTCCTGTGAAATGGGAACTCTCTCATGCTAATGGGAACATGATTCTCCTTCAGGACAGAGTGGCCGGCTGGAGGACCCGAGAAATCTTCCTTGCAAGAAAGAAAGAGCTTTGAACGGTCTTTGCTTGAGGTTCCTTCCCCGGCCACTTCTGGGGCTGGGATACTGAAGGGATCCTTGGTCTAACTCAGAAGGGCTTGCTGTCTTACCTGGAACTTTGGAGGGCAGGGCAGGAACCTTGTTGTCGCTGTCCTTTGTCGCCTTCCATTCCGGGTAGCTCTGAGAAGAACAGCGTTGTCCACGCTGGAGGCTTGAGTGCCTTGAAGGACAGCTCACCTGGAGCCAAGCACTGGAGGGCTGGCTCGGCCGACACAGCTGGTGGGGAGAATTTATAGGCTGGGGACCCCGGAGAGATGCGGCAGCCGAGGGATGCTCAGCCAACTGAGGAGGCAGGAAATGGTGGGGACAACAGCCAATTTGCTATGTGAGCGACAGGGGAGCCTCCTCTGAGCAAGCACCAGGCTCTGTTGTTGGCCCTGCCCACCAGGGATTAATTCGCATTCCAAGGGTGGGTGCTGGCTCTCAAGGCTGCTTGGAGGTTCTTCCGTTCCCTGAGATCCTGGCCAGTGTTTCCTCTAAACTGAGTTAGTGTGAGCTATCTCAGAGTTTTTTGGACTCTGGCACACACATTTTTGTCTTAGGAAGGATGGCTAATTTATGCAGTACCCGAATCACCCATTCACCACTTTAATGCCAGTAGCTCACCGGGTAGAATTTTTGCTCACGAGACTCCACAGCTTAGGAGCATTGATCCTGTCCTCAGTGATAAGGGAAGGAAGACATATAGATGCAGAGTTTCCACTGGTGAGAGAACCGGAGTGATTCTGATAGCAAATGGGAAGGAGGGTCTTTCTGAAGCACACACTTGAGAAGACAGATGTGCCCTGCTGACCTGTTTTATTTAATGTTTAGGTATTTCTACCCGATGTTTAGATATTTCTATTCTGGCCGTCCTACCATCTCCTGTGTGTGTCCATAGTATCTGGTATTCTGCGTTTGAACATGAAGGTTCCTTTGTCCTGTATATGTACCACCACAAACCAAAATGAACCGCAAAAAAGCAGTTTGTGCCCATCCCTACTCTCCAAGAAAGATAGGTTAAAAATAGTTTGTAGTTCGGAGAGGGTTCTGTGTTCAGCTTTGCTTCTGGAATCCCAGATAGTTGTGACCCCAGGGGACTTTATTTGGTTCCCCAGGTTTGCCCATTAGGAGAGCACAGAAGCATGGCCACTGTCTTGTGACTTCCAGTTCAGACTGCTCCAGTGCCCTTGAAGATAATGCAGAAATGTCACTTCATCCCAAACCTGGCCATCTTTTGTCAGGGATGGGCTGAAGAAAGCATAGCACAGCTGATCCCTGACAACTTTGAACTGCAGGGGATCTTTGACCCTTAGTGCAAAAGAAGGAAAATCTCATGTGGGAAAAACACATACACACACACAGATACAACCCAAATATTATCTAATTACTTTATTTCAGCTATGCAACAATGCAGGTTTGAAGCAACAAAGTTTATTCCTTCATTTCAACTCCTTATTACAAATTCCTCAACCGAAGAGGATAAATTCTCCAAAGAACAACAGAATTACGAAAGCAAAATTCTCCACCATTCCTCTCAACCCAAGAGGATAAATTCCCTCCAAACAGAAATTCCTCACTATATTTCCTTAGTCCAAAAGAACAAATCCCCCCTGTCAGGTTCATCAGTCAGCTCACACAACACACTTCAGAAGACAATGTTTAATGGTGAATCAAAACTAAAGACATGTGTACAGCTTGTGTCTGTAATGGCCACATACAGTAGGGCTGCTAAGATATGCTACATTCAAGCATCCCCCCCCCATATAGCAGAAGCCAATGAATAACATTCGTGCACGCGGGCAAAAGCAGCGGCAAGCAAGCAAAATAATCTAGAAACCATTTTGGTTCCCAGCAGAAACTCCAGCAGCTGGAGAGGCAAGGTCGGAGACCAGATAAGGAACAGTGAAAGTTCACTGGATGGGAGACGGGAGTACTCTCTCCACATACCATACACATGACAGGGCTATCTGACATCCTGCCCCTCCAAAAGGGGACGCCCAGCCTTGTCAGGATAGCGGCGGTGGAATCGCCTCAGAAATTGGGGGGGGGGATTGATATCATCCACCACCACCCACTCCCTGTGTTGAGGGAGTCCACCCATTCAATCAAATAATACAGTTTATTCCATTTGATCTTAGAGTCCAAAATATCAGCCACGTCATCACGCGGTTTGCCTTGCACCAGGAGGGTGTGCGTGGGACATTGCGGCCGCCAGGCATTAGTACCAGGATCTCACCTTAATAGTCTGAAATGGAACACAGGATGTAGGTTTTCCAATGATTTAGGCAATTCAGAACATAAGAGAACATAAGAGAAGCCAATGTTGAATCAGGCCAATGGCCCATCTAGTCCAACACTCTGTGTCACACAGCGGCCAGAATATACCAGGTGCCATCAGGAGGTCCAGCAGTGGGCCAGGACACCAGAAGCCCTCCCACTACATAAGAACATAAGAGAAGCCAATGTTGAATCAGGCCAATGGCCCATCTAGTCAACACTCTGTCACACAGCGGCCAAAATATACCAGGTGCCATCAGGAGGTCCAGCAGTGGGGCCAGGACTCCAAGCCCTCCCACTGCTGCCCCTCCAGCACCAAGGATACAGAGCATCACTTGCCCCAGGCTGAGAGTTCCCATCTACACCCTGTGGCTAATAGCCACTGATGGACTTCTGCTCCATATGTTTATCTAATTCCCTCTTGAAACTGTCCATGCTACAGTCGTTACAGTGCTACAGTGCTACAGTGACATCATTGATCTTACATTTGACCGGGAATGGCCCCACATACTTCCAACCTAGTTTCCGGCTAGGCTGGAGACCCCTAATGTTCTTAGTGGACACATAAAGAGAGTCACCGGGGTTTATAACCCAACCTACATCACGTTTTTTGTCAGCTTGCACCTTGTAGACTTGTTTGGCCCCATACAGTGTTTTACACAACAGCGGCCAGACATCTTGCAAGCATTTACACCAGTCACCTGCCTCGCCCTCAGGCAGCTCAGTTCTGACCAGGAGGGGAAGAGGCAGGGCGTTGTAACCCTGTACAGCCATGAACTGTCAGGTTCAACTGCAAGTAAGTCCAAGCACTCTTCATAAAAGATTTGCTTTATTGGAATACAAGTAAGTTGCCCATGATAGCAGAGTCATTGTCAGAATACCCACCAAACAAAATGGCCTACTGATATAGTATGATGCATAGCTCTAGTAACAAATGAGGTCTGCGTGCGCGACAGAATACTCCGGCGGGAGGATGCAGTGACTGGGAGATAGCCCTCTTCCCCCCCTACCTCAGGCGAGAAACCTTCCATTGTCTGGGAAGCCAGGCCTGTGTCTTTTGTTCAGGACACCAAGATAGGAAGGCAATAGAGAACTTCCACAAGTTGCAGCCAAGCAAACTATGCGCAAACATGCCAGCTAATTAAAACACACAATACAGGCACTGTCTGAGTGCAGACAAAGAGAAATAGGCAGTACATCTGACTCCGTGAGGAACGATGTGTTATTGTAACAGAACTCCACAGGGTTCGTCTTGTGGAAAGTTAGAATCGTCTTGTTGAAAGTTAGTGAAGCAGCGGAGGTACTGTTCGAGGGTCGGGTTGACATGTTTTGTTTGCCTATCAGCCTCGGGGTGGTAGGCACTACTCAAACCCCGTTCCACCCCCATGAGGCGTAACAGTTCACCCCAAAACATAGAAACAAATTGTGAGCCCCAGTTGGATACTATCTTCCGAGGCAAGGTGCGGAGCCTAAAAACCTGTTGAAGAAAACTCTTAGCCAGCATCCAAGCAGATAGTAGGGATATGAACGGAATGAAGTGCGCCTGTCTCGAAAAGAGATCCACAACCACCCAAATGACAGTTTTCCCCCAGCTGGGGGGAAGGTCTGTAATGAAATCCATCGAGATGACTTCCCAGGGTCTACTCGGGGTGGGGAGGGGTTGGAGGAGCCCTGGAGGTTTCCCTGGTCTTGGTTTACTCATGATGCAGGTTTGGCATGACTGGACGGAAAGGGAGAGATCCTTCCTCATGCCGGGCCACCGAAATTGTCTTTGCCGCAGATTGAGGGACTTCACAAACCCCAAGTGCCCCGCCAGCTTATTTCCATGCACAGTAGTCAAGATCTCCCCTCGCAATGCTGCAGGAACAAACAGCTTTGTGCCCTGATACCAGCAGCCATTTGTGTGCTCCTCCCCCTCCCCCTCCTTCCAATTCAAGGTGATCAGCGTCAGAAAGGGCAGAGGTGAAGTTCAGTTCCCAGGAGTCAGTGTTCATTATGGGCTGGGCCTTCGCCTGGGCACGCGTAACCACAGCCCCGCCCAACTGGGAGGGTGTGAACATAGAGTCAAGAATCGCCTCCTTGTGGCTGTCGTGTTGTGGGAGGTGGGACAACGCATCGGCCAAGGAGTTAGCTTTCCCCGGGGAATGGTGGAGAGTGAAATTAAACTTAGAGAAAAAGTCAGCCCACTGGAGTTGCTTAGCATTCAGATTAGTCCAAACCTCGAATGGTACCCTAGCCCCCTGCAACCAGTGCCTCCATGTAGAGAGCACCAATTTGATAGCCCCCACCTCTTTATCCCAAACTGACCAATTGTGCTCAGTGTCACTGAACTTCCGTGAGACGTAAGCAAGGGGGTGCAACAATGGATACCTCAACTCCTGTGTCTATCATGAAATCAACAGGATTTCCTTTGACATTCACTCAGACCATGGGCTCTTGGGGGCCACATCTGACAGAGCCTTGTCGCTCCTGATCTTTGTATTGCAAGCTGTGGTTGGGTGTCTTAGACTGATTCGACTGAAACTGAACCCAACAAAGATGGAGGTCCTGTGCCTGAGCCAGGATGGTCCGAGGGCAGGGACCCCACTCCCAACCTTCGATGGGGTGCAGTTGGTGCCAGCACCAGAAGTTAGGAGTCTGGGGGTGCTCTTGGATGCCCGGGTAGCAGCCACTACCAAGTCAGCCTACTACCATCTTCAGCTGATTAAGCAGCTGGTTCCCTTCCTCAAATGCAACAACTTAGCAACAATGATCCATGCAATGGTCACCTCAAGATTAGACTACTGTAACGCTCTCTACATGGGACTGCCCTTGTCCCAAATCCGGAAGCTGCAGCTGGTGCACAATGCTGCGACCAGGCTGTTGATGCATCTCCCTATGCGGGAGCACATCCAGACTGTGCTGAGAGCATTGCACTGGCTGCCAATAGCATACAAGATTCGCTTCAGGGTGCTAGTTTTGGCCTTTATAGCCCTTTATGGCCAGGGATCTACATACTCGAGGGACCGCCTTTCCCCACATGTTCCCCAGAGAGCACTGGGGAGCATTCAGGGGCCCAAAATCAATTGGCCCTTCCAGGCTCCAAAGACACCAGGCTGCCTTCTAAGTGGTGGCTCCGTACTGGTGGAATGAGTTCCTGGAAGAGATCAGGGCCCTGTGGGACCTTTTACAGTTCCACAGGGCCTGCAAGACAGAGCACGTCCACCAGGCCTTCGATCAGGAGCCACATCAAACGCCTGAGGAATGACCCTGCGCCCTGGCTTTACCACCGACAGCTTGCGCTCGCCACTCAAATAAGCTGGCCAAACTGAGCTGGTGTGAGAATACCGTCGTGACTGATACTGTCACCTTAAGTAGTATTGTTAACTCGAAACCTTCTGTTCTCGCACTTTATCGGATCACTGTTCCAGCACTTTAGGATAGCTGGTAAACAAATTGTTTATGATTGTTTTTATGAATGGTTTTAATCGTATTTATGTATGGATTTTTATGTAGGCCGCCCTGAGCCTGCCTTGGCGCAGAGGGCGGGGGATAAATAAATAAATAGTTGCTGTAGATTTTTCTGGGTTGTGTGGCCGTGGTCTTGGTATTGTAGGACCTGACATTTCGCCAGTAGCTGTGACTGGCATCCTCAGAGGTATAACACAGGAAGATGGAAGGTGGGGTAGGGCTGAGTCATTATCTTGTAGTAGTTCTCCAGGCTATGAACATGCTAATGGAGGAGCTTTCCTGAGGAGATTCTTGTGTGTGTGTGTGTGAGACTACAGACAAAATTAGAGTTTCAATAGCTATTCCACCCACAAAAGAACCTCCTCAAGAAACAGGAAACCTCCTCAGGAAACAATCCATAGACAAAAGAACCTCCTCAGGAAAGCTCCTCCATTAGCATGTTTCACGGCCTGGAGAACTACTACAAGATAATGACTCGGTCCTACCCCACCTTCCAGGGTAGATACAAAACACCTGCCTACCATCTTTCCTCTCGCCTTGACACAGAGAGTACTCTAGCTTTCTGTGTTATGCCTTCGAGGATACCAGTCACAGCTACTGGCTGAAACGTCAGGTCCTACAATGCCAAGACCACGGCCACACAACCCGGAAAATCTACAGCAACTAATGAACTCTAGCCGTGAAAGCCTTCAACAACAACAACAACAACATAAATCAATGAATATTGGACTCTAATTGAGGTAGCCTGGAGTATATACACACGTGCACAGTTCCAATTATCCCTGCAGGAAGCTTTGCATCCCTGCAAATGTTTTAAAGTCTTCAGAGCACATAGCAAGAGAATGGAAATTCTACGAATTTTTTTAAAACTTCAAAGTTCTTTCAGGTAATTTGTTTCCTTAAGGCTTTTTACCTTGAGAGGCATTTCTAACTTTAGTAGTGCTACATTTTATTTACTTATTTAAAAGCATTTATTAGGAGCCGTCTTCCTTGTGGTGCTCAAGGCAGCCTAGAAACATGGATAATGACCACACCAAATAATATCATTTTTTAAAAAAAACCCCACAAAACTTAAAATTACATCTCAGGACTGCTCATAAACTTAACCAAAAGTGGCCCTAAATATAGATGTTTTCCACTGCCTCCTAAAGATCAGAAGTGAGGAAGCCAGGCACATCTTCCCTGGGGAGGTTGTTCCATAATTGTGGGGCTACCACTGAAAAGACCCTGTCTCATGTGCCCACCAGCTGAGGTCCTTTGATCGCTGGGGCTGTTGGGAGGCCCTCTCCCTGCAAACTTAGTTCCCAGGCAGGTAGATACAAGAGAGGAGGGTCCTTCAGATAACCTACTCCCAAGCCACGTAAGGGTTCAAAGTTCAAAACCAACACCTTGAATTGGACTCTGGTCACTTCATTAAGACTTCTGAATTGCTCTGATTGCTTCTTAAGACTCTCAATAACTCATAAACCTATCTAATCCTTTAACAATTTTTTTTAAAAAATACAAAGACTTGGCTTTGTTTCTACAAAAGGAAAACATATGCTACAAATGGACTGTACCCAAAGGCATACTCTTCAAATTCAAAGATAAGAGATAAAAAAGTGACTCTGTTATGAAAGCACAGAAGTTTCTGCAGCAACAACTTGGACCAACAGGAGAAGAAGAAGAGGAGAGCAGCAGGGGAAATGATGATGGAGCACCTTCTGGAGAAGACTTGGACTCAGAACGTGGGGCGGCTGCCCCCAAGGAAGGATATCGTTTGAGGGAAAGAAGGGGAAGAAGAAGCAAATGAGTTGCCAACTTTTTCTAAAGTCTATTCTCCTATTTAATACTTAACCGTTCTCTTGTATTGTTCTTTACTAAGTCAGGTTATCTGGACTAGAAGTATATAGGCAGCTTTAATGAAGAAGAAGAAGAAGAAGAAGAAGAAGAAGAAGAAGAAGAAGAAGAAGAAGAAGAAGAAGAAGAAGAAGAAGAAGAAGAAGAAGAAGAAGATAGAAGATCACGAAGTAGGAGGAGCGAGATTGGACTTATACCCCACCTCTCTCACAGACATCCTGGAGTCGGTGGGCAGAGCGAGCTCTGACAGAAACTGCTGTTTCGGAACGCTGTGCCCGCTCCCGACAACCAAGATCACACCTGCAGAGAGTGGAGGATGGGGTCTGACCGGTTTGAGCTCTGATCCTCCACTTGAACCTGCTGTGACCTTGGGTCAGTGCAAGCTCTGGCATAGCTGTGCTCTCAAGGATAGCTTCTGTCAGAGTTCTGACCCAAGGTCACATCAGCAGGGTGTCTGTTGTGGGGAGGATGGAAAGGAGGCTCTGAGACGCTGCAGTGAGTGCATAAATCCATCTTCTGCTTCTTCTTCTTCTCCCAGATTAGAGTTCGCACACCTAATCACTACACCAAACTGGCTCACCAAACTGAGCATTTTCAATGTAACAAATTATTTTTCTTTTTTTTACTTTAAAGCTGGGATATTGTAGCCATTATATAAAAACCATTGGGTTTTTAGTGATTTTCTTTACTTTCTCCTGTAGTTTATAGTTCCCCTTCCCTATTTTCTTGTAGTTTTGGAAAATAAAAAAAAGTTTTAAAAACAAAACAAAAAAATCTTTCTTTTTTAAAAATCAACTCCTGGTTTACTTTCGCTGGAACATTTTGCGTATCCTTTGCCGAATCTGCTGTGTCTTCACACTGTAAACGATGGGATTAAGAACGGGCGGGACCGCAATGTAGACGTTGGCCATCATCATGTGGACGATGGGAGAGAGGTGTCGTCCGAACCGATGGACTGCACTGATGCCGATCATTGGAACATAAAAAACCAAGATGGCGCACACATGGGAGACACAGGTGTTCAGGGCCCTGGAGCGTTCTTCCTGGGAGGCGATGCTCAGAACGGTCTTCAGGATCAGGAGGTAGGAGACAAGGATGATCACGACATCCAAACATAATGTACAAATGACCGCAATCAATCCATACAGCATATTGATTGTTGTGTCCGCACAGGCCAAGTGCACAATATCCTGATGGAGACAATAGGAATGAGAGAGGGCGTTGGACCCACAGAAGGGCAGGCGTTGAATCAGGACAAGGGGAGGGAAGCAAACACAGCAACCTCTGGCCAATATGGCTAGACCAGTTTTTCCAATTACTGTATTTGGGAGGAGTAAAGTGTATCTTAGGGGGTTTTGTATGGCAACCAGGCGGTCAAAGGCCATTGCCACAAGGATGCCAGACTCTGTCCACTGAAACAGATGGATGAAGAACATCTGGGTGAGGCAGGCAGTGAATGAGATTTCCCTGGCATCAAACCAGTAGACGCCCAGCATCGTTGGCATGGTGGACAGGGAGAGGCCCAGATCCGAGCAGGCGAGGATGGAGAGGAAGAGGTACATGGGCTCGTGGAGGCTTTGATCGATCTTGATCACAAAGAGGATAGTGAAGTTTCCCAAGAGAGTCAGGAGGTAGAGCAGGCAGAGAGGGAAGGCCAACCAAGAGTTGTGCTCCTGCATGCCTGGAATGCCAACAAGGATGAAGATCTGGTGGTTCACGGTGCTGTCGTTGAAGCTGATGGTTGGTCTCATCCTCTAAAGGGCTTGTGAAACAGCGAGACGGTGGGATTTTAAAGGCTGTATGAATATGAACATAAGAAAATGAGAAAGAAGAAGAAGAAGAGGAAGAAGAAGAAGAAGAAGAAGAAGAAGAAGAAGAAGAAGAAGAAGAAGAAGAAGAAGAAGAAGAAGAAGAAGAAGAAGAAGAAGAGGAGGAGGAGGAGGAGGTGGAGGAGGAGGAGGAGGAGGAGGAGGAGGAGGAGGATTGGATTTATACCCCACCCTTCACTACCCAAAGGAGTCTCAGAGTGGCTTACAAACTCCTTTCCCTTCCCCTCCCCACAACAGACACCCTGGGAGGTAGGCGGGGCTGAGAGAGCTCTGGCAGAAACTTTCAAGGACAGCTCTGACAGAACTATGGCTTGCCCAAGGTCATGCAGCAGCTGCAAGTGGAGGAGTGGGGGAATCAAACTCGGTTCTCCCAGATTAGAGTCCGCGCACTTAACCACGACACCAAACTGACTCTCAACTGGATTATACCAAACTAGATTAAAAGAATCAAGGCCCACTTAGGGCTGGTCAGCCTTTCTGCGTGCATGCAACCACTCACCTTGGATTGGATCAGTCCCGTGCACCTGGCGGGGCTCCGCTTGAAGGCATCTCAAAAGCTTCAGAAGTTTTGGGGCCGTCTGTGGCATCTATCTAGCTCTCTTGGGAAAGGGGAAAGCCTCAGAAAGGCGAAGGTTTCATTCCAGCCGTGCAGTCTATTGGTAAGATGCGCAGGACCCCAGGCATCACTGGCTGGTGCACAGTTAAGGGGAAGAGGTCAGAGGAATGGAGTCATTTGTGTTGCCTGTCCCAGCGCTCCTTGCTAGCCCTCCCACCTGCAGTGTTGAGCCACTGGCCACGGGGATGGACAGCCTTTCCAAATTAATTTTACTTATTTTCAATAACAAACACACAAACAAGCATACATAAAACTTAGATTTGGGAGTAAATGGTAAGTAATTTCCATTTCCAGCGCCTTTTCCATACAAATTTCAAATCGAGTCCTTTAAAATTAATATAGACTTTTTTTTTTTTTTTGCAAAAGTTGTATAAGACTAAACGTGTTTTCTAGTCTAGAACCTCTTCTATGTAATGTTGCTTACTCATGTCCTTGTCTCGTTAAAGTTGGGACTGGCGGCCTTTCTAGGGCACGACTTCTCCTTCCCCAGCCTGCCCCCCCGCCGCCCCTCAGGCCCCTCATTCTTCCTAACAGCAATGGAGCCAAAATCCCCTCCCCTCAGTGTTAGCTAAAAAGCATACAGGGAAAAATACAGTTACACCTGATGAGGAAACCTGTCTTTTTGGTTGACACACTTTCCCCAGTATAAAAGTTGTAAGAACGTAAGAGAAGCCGTGTTGGATCAGGACAAAGATGCATCCAGTCCAACACGCTGTGTCACACAGTGGCCAGAACCCAGGGGCCATCAGGAGGTCCACCAGCAGGGCCAGAACTCCAGAAGCCCTCCTCCCACTGTTGCCCCCCCAAGCACCAAGAAGATAGAACATCACTGCCCCAGACATATCATAAGAGAAGCCATGTTGGATCCGGACAAAGACCCATCCAGTCCAACACTCTGTGTCGGATAGTGGCCAAAACCCAGGGGCCATCAGGAGGTCCACCAGAACAACAAATTATAAGGAGAACATCTATAAAATGTTCTATAGGTGGCACTGGACACCTGATAAGATAGACAAATATTTAAAAGAAAGCTCTGATATTTGTTGGAGATGTAAAAAAGAGTTAGGAACCTATTTTCATGTTTGGTGGAACTGTGGAAAAATTAGGCCTTTTTGGAAAATGATTTGTAAAACACTGGAAGAAATCACAAAGGTTAATATACAATTCACACCGGAGACATTTTTACTTAATATCCTCCCGGTGGGAGTAAGAAAAGAGGAAGCAAGAATTATTCTCTATTCAGTCACGGCATCAAGAATAGCAGTGGCAAAAAGTTGGAAAAAAATACTTGTCCCATCTCGAGAAGAAATTATAAGTAAACAACTGGAAATAGCAGAATCCGATAAGATTAACTTAATCCTCTCAGGGAAAGATGAGTCATTATTTGTAAACAGATGGAAAAAAGTTTGTAATTGGATGGAAAAGAGTATATGAATAGCTTCCCATTGTAACCTCAAATGATCTGTATAAGCTTTCACTTTTGCTTGTTGTTGTTGTTTGGCTGTTGTTGTTTTGTTTTGTTTGTTTGTTTTTCCTATATGTATACTGGAAAACCTATAAATAAACTAAAAAAAAAGAAAAAAAGGAGGTCCACCAGTGGGGCCAGAACTCCAGAAGCCCTCCTCCCACCGTTACCCCCCCCCAAGCACCAAGAAGATAGAGCATCACTGCCCCAGACATATCATAAGAGAAGCCATGTTGGATCCGGACAAAGACCCATCCAGTCCAACACTCTGTGTCAGACAGTGGCCAAAACCCAGGGACCATCAGGAGGTCCACCAGCGGGGCCAGAACTCCAGAAGCCCTCTTCCCACTGTTGCCCCCCCCAAGCACCAAGAAGACAGAGCATCACTGCCCCAGACATAAGAAATACAAGAGAAGCCAATGTTGGATCAGGACAAAGACCCATCCAGTCCAACGCTCTGTGCCAGACAGTAGCCAAAACCCAGGGGCCATCAGGAGGTCCACCAGCTGGGCTGGAACTCCAGAAGCCCTTTGTGCTGAAAGGGAGCTTTGACTCCCAAAAGCTGATACTGGACTCAGAACTGGCCGTTCTACTGCAGTCCTCCATGGCTGGCCTCAGAAACTGTCTTGATGGGTAAGGATACCTTCAGCCACGGTGTGACATATGGCTGGTGCCACTGGGCAATGAGGAGAAGGGTGCCACTGTTGTGGTGCCTTCTTCTTGGGACCCTTCCTCTGCCTGCACACACCTGAAGCCAGTTCCTTCTTGAGGGTTGGTTTGATGGGTCCTCTTGACCATTCCTGACCAATGATTCTAGGCAACAAACCTCCTTTCACAGCCTGATTGTGTTTCTGAAATCAGAACTTGCCCTGCAGCCCTCTCAGATGCAAGCTGCCTTGGAAGATGCCCATCGTAACTTTAGGGACAGGGTCAGCCCTGCTCTGTTTTTGTCCCCTTGCTCACTTTCACTGGGCCACGAGAAGGAGGATTTCCCTCCCGGCTGACAGGTGAGATCTGCATTCCACTTCCACTCCCTCTCGAAATAAGACAAAATAAAACATGGAATTCACTGCCACAGGAGGTGGTGGCGGCTACAAGCCTGGACGGCTTCAAGAGGAAATTAGATAAACATATGGAGTAGAAGTCCATCAGTGGCTATGAGCCACAAGGTATAGATAGGAACTCTCGGCCTGGGGCAAGTGATGCTCTGTATTCTTGGTGCATGGGGGGGGGGGCAACAGTGGGAGGGCTTCTAGTGTCCTGGCCCCACTGCTGGACCTCCTGAGGGCACCTGGTTTTTCTGGCTACTGTGTGACAGAGTGTTGGACTGCATGGGCCATTGGCCTGATCCAACATGGGCTTCTCTTATGTTCTTATAAGAGGGAATTAGATAAACCTATGGAGCAGAAGTCCATCAGTGGCTATTAGCCACAAGGTATATATAGGGACTCTCAGCCTGGGGCAAGTGATGCTCTGTATTCTTGGTGCTTGAGGGGGGCAACAGTGGGAGGGCTTCTAGTGTCCTGGCCCCACTGCTGGACCTCCTGATGGGACCTGGTATTTCTGGCCACTGTGTGACACAGAGTGTTGGACTGCATGGGCCATTGGCCTGATCCAACACTGGCTTCTCTTATGTTCTTGTAAGAGGGAATTGGATAAAGATCAGGAGCAGAAGTCCATCAGTGGCTATGAGCCACAAGGTATAGATAGAGACTCTCAGCCTGGGGCAAGTGATGCTCTGTATTCTTGGTGCTTGGGGGGGTGCAAGAGTGGGAGGGCCCCACCGCTGGACCTCCTGATGGCACCTGGTATTTTTGGCCACTGTGTAACAGAGAGTGAACATAAGAACATAAGAGAAGCCAATGTTGAATCAGGCCAACGGCCCATCTAGTCCAACACTCTGTCACACAGTGGCCAAAATATACCAGGGGCCATCAGGAGGTCCAGCAGTGGGGCCAGGACACTAGCAGCCCTCCCACTGCTGCCCCCTCCAGCACCAAGAATAGAGTGCATCACCTGCCCCAGACTGAGAGTTCCCATCTATACCCTGTGGCTAATAGCCACTGATGGACTTCTGCTCCATATGTTTATCTAATTCCCTCTTGAAACTGTCCATGCTTGTAGCTGCCACCACCTCCTGTGTTGGACTGGATGGGCCATTGGCCTGATCCAACATTGGCTCCTCTTGTGTTCTTATAACAATATACTTAAACACATCAAAACCACACCCTGAGCTGCTCTTTGTAGCTTATTTAGTTCCAAGTGTTGACCCAGGGTGATTTTTGTGGTGGCACTTACTGGTACCGGAACCTGGGGGGGGATGGGGACTGGTGGAAATCAGTGCCACACTGCAAAAGGACTAGTTGTGGCCAGGGGCGGATCTACTATGAAACTCATGAAGCTCAATTCTCAAGGCCTCTAATCCTGAAGGGGCCTTGAAGCAACTTGCTTTTTAATGAGTGATTTTTTCCCAACAAAATTGATAAGCGTTTTATAGTTATTAAAATAAGGCTATTTTAGTGGCAGAATCACAAGCCAAGGGGTTGAAGTACTTAATTTTGGCCTTGGAATATGTTCTAATACCTGTTTCATATCCTTGCGGGATGTGGCCCTGTTGTCGCTGATTGAAAAGGGGCCCCCATAACAGTTCAAGCTTCAGGGTCCCAAAAATGTAGGTCCACCACCGGTTGTGGCCAGTGTAGCTCAAATGATACAATTTCCCCTCCGTCCGCCCACAGGCACACTTTGCGCTTAGAAAGCCGTGTGGCTGCAGAGGAGCAGTGGGCAATTGTCTAGAATGTTTCAAAAAGACAAAATAAAATAAAATAAAATGGGATTCACTTAATGCTCCCGCACTGGATTTGCACAGGAAGGAGATTTAACGAGGCAGAACTTTTAACAAGCCCCGCTTCCTTGAAGGGCAGCACCGTTTATTTATACAAGATATTTACACCCTGCTCCATCAAGGAAAGTGTTGCCAGAGTGGGAACATTTCTGGAATGGATACGGGGAGGACGAGAACATTTCCAAAAAATGCCTGCTCTTTCCTTCTCGTGGTGTTCTGACCGCTGCAGGTTTCTGTGTAATTCACAACCTTCCACATTCCTGTCCTGACGCAAGCCCACAAAACCGAGCATTTTGCCTTCTTGATATTGTAAAGTCCCCCTTGCACTTACCTGACTCTGCAGCGCAGATTGTAAACCAGCCTTGCTTTCTCTGGGTGACAAAAGTTGACTCTGCCTGAGCCGATCCTTGCAGATTCTTTTTATGGCATTCGAGCTTTAGTCGGAGCACCGCTGCATTTCCCCTTCAGGGAGGAGGGAGGCGGCCCAAACCCAGTGGGAGGAGGGAACTTAAGTCCCAGCAGCCAATGTCGGATCAGGCCAACAGCCCATCCAGTCCAACAGTCTGTGTCACACAGTGGCCAAAAATACCAGGGGCCTTCAGGAGGTCCAGCAGTGGGGCCAGGACACTAGAAGCCCCTCCCACTGTTGACCCCCCCATGCACCAAGAATACAGAGCATCCCTTGCCCCAGACCGAGAGTTCCCAGTGCTATAAATATTCTTTTTGAAGTGTGTGTGGTGTGAGTGATCCAATGAGGTTGCACCATCAATTTATACACATATAAATGTTGTTCCTTTTGGTCTTTTGGGGTTTCTGTGTGGCACTGTGGCATGCTTGCACTGCCGCAGTGCCACTTGTTCTGGAGTGTGCCACTTGTGCTCATGGCAAACAAGCACCTCCCAAGACAGTTCACTTTCCCTGAGATTCTCTGGGAGAGTCTGACTGCTGGGTGGCTGCCTGCTTGCCTGCCTTAAGTGCTGCTGGCTGGGTTTCCCCATTGGAGACAATGGTGGTGATGGGGGTAACCTGTTTGGGTGCCCATAGAATTAGGCCCATTGGTCCAATTGCTTTGAGGTGTGGGGGTGTATGTGGGGAGAGGCTCCTGAAGCTACCCTGAAAATTTGGAGCCTCTCCTTCAAACCCCCTCCCCCCCAGAGCTACTAACTGCACTGTGGGAAAAAGTAACTTTTTTCTCCACCATAGAGAACAATGGAGGGGATGGGGGCAACCTGTTTGGGGGCCCATAGAATTGGACCCCCTGGTCCAATGTTCCTGAAACTTGGTGGGTATCTTATGGAGAAGCTCCAACAGCTACCCTGTGAGTTTGGAGCCTCTTCCTCAAACCCCTTCCTCTCCAGCCCCCAGAATATACCTATGTTTTCACCATTGACTTCAATGGCCCATAGGATATAATGGGGCTGAAATTGACATTTGGCTGGCCAAAAGACTCCCCAATGGCTTGTATGGCAGAAACAGACATACGGGAGCCTTTCTGCCCTCCAAAGCTGCCAGTGTGCTCCCCCCCCCCAAAAAAAAAGACCCCTGCTTTTATCCATTCTAACCTGACCACTCAGCAATTTCATTGCGTGCCATCCTCTAGGAGGTCCTTCCTCCAAAAGAAGAATCACTGACATGGGGGGGGGCATTCTGATGTGCCATACTGTCAGGTTCCTCAGTCAGCTGACACAATGCAGGGCTTCTTCAGAAGACAATGTTTAATGGTGACTCAGAACTAAAGACGCGTGTACAGCTTGTGTCTGTAAATGGCCACATACAGTAGGGCCTGCTAAGATATACTACATTTATTTACATTTATTTATTTATTATTTATTTTGAGATTTATACCCCACCCTATCCGGTAGCTCAGGGCGGCTAACAAGCGGCCAAGCCGAGTTTCAGAACTAAAACAATAAACAATATTACACACAGTAAAAAATTCAATACAACAGTAAAATTCAGCACAGCAGTAAAATTCATATGAAACCAAGATGCATGATATCCCACATTGGCGGCGAATTTCTGAATTGCATGGGCACCAGGAGTAGTATATCCCAGCTCACGGGCGGCATCTATCTCTTCAGATAATGGGGCAGATGGATGATAGGCTGTCAATGATGGAATGATAGCATCGGCGGCTCCTCCTCAAAGGCCTGGCGGAAGAGCTCCGTCTTGCAGGCCCTGCAGGACTGCACTAGGTTCAAGCATCCCCCCATATAGCAGAAGCCAATGAATAGCATTTGTGTGCACGGGCAAAAGCAGTGGGCAAGCAAGCAAAACAACCTAGAAACTGTTGGGTTCCCAGCCGAAACTCCAGCAGCTGGAGAGGCGAGGTCGGAGACCAGATAAGAAACAGTGAATGAAAGAAACCGGAGTACTCCCTCTGCATACTATAAGAACATAAGAGTAGCCAATGTTGAATCAGGCCAATGGCCCATCTAGTCCAACACTCTGTCACACAGCGGCCAAAATATACCAGGTGCCATCAGGAGGTCCAGCAGTGGGGTCAGGACACTAGAAGCCCTCCCACTGCTGCCCCCCCAGCACCAAGAACAGAGTGCATCACCTGCCCCAGACTGAGAGTTCCCATCTATACCCTGTGGCTAATAGCCACTGATGGACTTCTGGTCCATAGGTTTATCTAATTCCCTCTTGACTATACACATGACAGGGCTACCTGACACATACTCCAAACGTCAAGGGGTAAGTCGTTTGTCCTTTGGATCTTGTGCAACGGTTGCCCCCCATATGAAAAAATGAAGACACCAGACAAAATGCGTGGGTTCAACTTCTGGTTTATTCATTAGAATACGAATGAACTGCACATTAAACTCACACTCTCCCTCCTATTGCGTGAGCTACCTAAGAAGTTGGCCATAGTGAGAAATTAACGTGGGTGGGAAAGCCCTGTGACTGATCAAGTCGGGTAGCCGTGTCAGTCTGTCTGCAGCAGGAGAAAAGAGCCAGAGTCCAGGACGACTTTAAAGACTAACAGAATTGAGGGCAGGGGAGGAGCTTCCGTGAGTCACGGCTCACTTCTTCAGATACAGCAAGAATGAGAGTCCACCTGTCCTTCTATCACAAAGTTGATGGATTTCCATTCTGTGTGGCTAAATGCGGTGACTTCCATGGAGAAAGATCAAGATGAGTAGCCATGTTGGTCTGTCTGTAGCAGCAGAAAAGAGCCAGAGTCCAGGACTAAAGGATTAAAGACTAACACATTTGTGGCAGGGGAAGCGCTTTCGTGAGCTATAGCTCACTTCCTCAGATACAGCTAGAATGGAAGACTATCTATCCTATTTATTGGAAAGGAGTGATTTCAGATGCCGAATGACATTAGCAGGCAAATAACAATAGCATGGGAATAAGAATAGCAGGTGTGATTGGATTTAGGTGAGATATGCAGAGCGGTAATAGGTGTGGAGGAATCAGAATTGGTAATGTCAGGTAGTGAGGGGGGGGGAAGCAGAAACATCTTTCACTGCTCAGGAATGCGGGAGGACCATGGCACCTCCAGTCTGTGTAAAGTTCTGTCTATGCTGTATGTTTTATCTTTCACCTGACCTTGGGTCTCAAGCCTGGCTTTGCCCGGCTGTCTGGTGGGATATACTGGTCTGGGTGTTTATCTTTCTCTTTTAGCACGCACATGCGAAATGTGCCCATTGGCTTGTAGCGGGTGGGGGGGGTTAGTTTGAACACACTATAATTGCCCTTGTCATGTATTCTCTGGTATCACTGACAAAAGAGGTTCATGCATCTCTAAGACTAGTAAAGACTCTAAAGTCTTTAATAAACACTATCTTCTTATGAAGCCTGGTGTTTGACTGACTATCTGGGGAACTTGACAGGTAATGAGGCAGGAAGCCTAGGTCTCGATTCAGTCCAGGTGGACGAACTGACTCGAGCTTCATTACCAGTTGCAATTCAGCAACTCCTACAACTGGAATGTCTTCTTGGGGCACAGCCTCTTGTGTATGCGTTGCCGGATCTGCTTCGTCTTGATGCTGTACACAATGGGGTTCATGAGAGGCGGTGCCAGCAAGTAGACGTAGGACATGAGTATGTGGACCATGTGAGGGGCCCGTTCCCCGAAGCGGTGGATCAGAGACAGGCCTATCATGGGGACGTAGAACAGGAGGACGGCACAGATGTGGGAGACGCAAGTGTTGAAGGCCTTCAGGCGCCCCTCTTTGGAGGCGATGCCCAGAACCGTCTTCAGGATGAAAACGTAAGAGACGAGGATCAGGAGGGAGTCCGTTCCCACTGTGAAGGCAACCACCGTGAGCCCGTAAATGTGGTTGATGATGATATCTGAGCAGGCCAGTTTCATGATCTCGAGGTGCAAGCAGTAAGAGTGGGAGAGGACATTTGTTCTGCAGAACCGGAACCGGTGGAGGAGGAAAGGAAGGGGGAAAATCAGCACGAAGCTCCGGGAGACGGAGGCCAGCCCCATCTTCAAGATCCTCCGCACGGTCAAGATGGAGCCGTACCTCAGTGGGTCGCAGATGGCCACGAAGCGGTCGAAGGCCATGGAGAGGAGCACGGAGGACTCCACCAGGGAGAGGGAGTGGATGAAAAACAGCTGGGCGAAGCAGGCGTCAAAGTGGATCTCGCGGGAATCGAACCAGTATATGCCCAGCACTGTCGGCAGGGTGCTGAGGCACAGGCCCAGGTCCGTCAGGGCCAGCATGGCGAGGAAATAGTACATGGGCGCATGCAAGCTCGCATCCGTCCTGATGATGTGGAGGATCGTGCAGTTCCCGAGGAAGACCGTCATGTAGATGAAGCAGAAGGGGAGGGAAATCCAGCGGTGGGCGTATTCCAGGCCCGGGAAGCCCGTCAGGAGGAACGTCGTGGGGTTGAAACTTGTGTTTCCCGAAGGCGGGAGGCTCATCTCGTTTCCCAGCGGGCTCTTCTGTTGTGAGTTCCTGGAGGGGGGAAGAAAAGGCCACCAATAATCACTGGAGGCGTTAATCTGTCCCCGGCTGACATTTATGGCTTGTGTTTTATGGGGCTGTTTAATGTCTCTCTATGAGAAGACTCTGGTTTGTCTTTAAGCATCGATGCACGAATGCAAAGTTTTTAGCTTTTGGTCTCCAGTTCTGCAGCCCTTTCTGACACCCCCCCCCCAGAAAGATCATTCAGGATTGCTGGACCCCACCCCACATGGAGAAATAGCAACATGGGCTGGCAATCTGGGACAGGGGGTTAAATCGCTCCTGCCCCCCTCTTTTCCATGAGCACAGTGTGGCAAGTTCTCCATGTGGATTTCATGATCCCAGGAATGATCTTTCTGGGCGATGGATTGGAGAGAGGAATGTGGGAAATGTCTGCCTGCCTTCCACGCATGGATGGCTGGATACAAGCCACAGCTTTCTGGATTCTTTGTAAGACTCCTCCTTGGATTAGTCTCCAGGAGCAAGTGGGAGAGTCTGCTCCTGGTTAAGTGCGTGGACTCTAATCTGGAGAACCAGGTTTGATTCCCCACTCCTCCACTTGCAGCTGCTGGATGACCTTGGGCAAGCCATCGTTCTCTCAGAGCTGTTCTCTAAAGGGCAGTCCTTGAAAGAGCTCTCTCAGCCCCGCCTGCCTCACTGTTGTTGTCTGTTGTGGGGAGGGGAAGGGAAAAGAGATTGTAAGCCGCTCTGAGACTCTGTAGTGAAGGGCGGGGTATAAATCCAATCTCCTCCTCCTCCTCCTTCTTCCTCCTCCTCCTCCCCCTCCTAAGTGCCCTCCTCCGCCCACCTCTCTCAACTTTTCACCTGTTTAAGAGTGTGTCTTTCTGACCTCCTCCTCAGCCATCTGCTACAGGAAGAGAACAAACAGATCATAGAATCACAGAGTTGGAAGGGACCTCCAGGGTCATCTACTCCAACCCCCTGCACAAGGCAGGACATTCACAAATACCTCCCCCCCGACACACACACTTAGTGCCCCCTGTTCCACACCCAGAAGATGACAAAAACCCTCCAGGCTCTCCAGCCAAACCGGCCTGCAGAAAAACAGCTTCCTGACCCCTAAGTGGCCATCAGCATTTCCTGGGGCGTGTCAGAAAGGGCCACGAGAACTAAGCACGGAGGCAATGCTCCCTGTCCTCCCTCTCAGGATCTGCCTAAGCTCACAGAATCCGCACTGCATATGACTGCACGGGTTCAAATGCAGAAAGCTGGACGGGGTGGGGGGATGAATTTATTATCCTTGCAAGGGGAAGGCACTTCCGTTAGAGGCTTTCTGCTTCGTACGTGGTCTGACCTGGGTGTCCCAGGCTAGCCCAGTTGCATCGGGTCTCAGAACCTAAGCAGGGTCAGCGTTACTTAGTGCTTGGATGGGAGACCACCAAGGAAGTCCCGAGCTGCAACATCAAGGCAGGAAATAGCAAACCACCTCTAAACGTCTCTTGCTTTGAAAACTGTGGTGGTGTGAAAACCATGAAAATTGAGGTGGAAGTGGTGGCAGCTACAAGCATAGACAGCTTCGGGAGGGTCGAGAGGAGAAACATATAGAGCAGAGGTCCGTCAGTGGCTATTAGCCACAACAGAACGCTCTGTCTGGGGCAGTGATGCTCTGTCTTTTTATTTATTTATTTATTCATTTATTTACTTATTAGATTTCTACCCTGCACTCCCAGCAAGGCTGGCTCAGGGCGGCTTACAACAATATAAAAATACAATATAAATAAAAACCAATCAAAACATGTTAAAACGTATGCAACCATATACAACTGTTCAACTATTAAAATGCTAGCATTTGATTCCTCGGTGTGACGGTCAGTCTCTATATCTCCTTCAGGTGTCCTACAGAGATGGAGTAGATGCCTCTAAGTCTCCTTCCGATGTCCCGGGCACTCAGGTCAGGTGTACTTGTCGGTGGTGGCAGCGGTGGTGGTGGCAGCTCCAAAGGCCTGGCGGAAGAGCTCCATTTTACAGGCCCAGCAGAAGTGTAGCAGTTCCCGCAGGGCTCTGATTCCCTCCAGGAGCTCGTTCCGCCAGAATGGAGCCACCACCGAGAAAGCCCTGGCCCTTGTTGCCGCTAGTCTAGCCTCCTTGATGTTCGGGAGGGCCAGCTGATTCTGGGTCCCCAAATGCAGCATCCTCTGGGGAACATAAGAATATAAGAGGGAAGCCAATGTTGAATCAGGCCAATGGCCCATCCAGTCCAACACTCTGTGTCACACAGTGGCCAGAAATACCGGATGCCATCAGGAGGTCCAGCAGTGGGGAAAGGCGGTCTCTCAGGTATGCAGGTCCCTGGCCATAAAGGGCTTTAAAGGTCATAACCAGCAGCTTGAACTGAATCTGGTATGCTCTTGGCAGCCCGTGCAGTTCCTTTAGGGTGGGATGGATGTGTTCCCGGGACAACACAACAACAGCTATCTTGGTGCTTGGGGGGGGGGGCTACAGTGGGAAGGCTTCTGGAGTTCTGGCCCCGCTGGTAGACCTTCTGATGGCACTTGGGTTTTGGCCACTGTGTGACACAGAGAGTGTTGGACTGGACGGGCCACTGGCCTCATCCAACATGGCTTCTCTTATGTTCTTATGAGGTTACCATAACTCAGCACTTTCCCACCACCGCCATAATTGCAAGCCCCACCTCGTGATCTTAGGCTGCGGTCCTGTGCCCACTGGCATGGGAGTGAACTCCACTCAGCTCCAAGCGAACAAGTGCTGGATCGGGCTCCTCTGCCCCCATCATCCCATGGCTGTCCACACTTCCCTTTACCTCTCGGATCTTAAGAGGCCTTTGATTGGTGGGTGGAAGGACCCACCTGAATCCACAGAGCCAGGGAAGGAGAATGAGCACAGACAGGCCTCATCCTGCACTGTCGTTTATTCTTCCTCTGCTACCAGGTGGAGAGGGAGGAGGAGGAGGAGGAGGAAGAGGAAGAAGAAGATTGGCTTCATCCCCCACCCTTCACTCGGAGTCTCAGAGTGGCTTACAATCTCCTTTCCCTTCCCCTCCCCACAACAGACACCCTGGGAGGGAGGTGGGGCTGAGAGGGCTCTGAGAGAACTGTCCTTGAGAGAACCGCTGTGCCAGAACTACGACTTGCCCAAGGTCATCCAGCAGCTGCAAGTGGAGGAGTGGCGAATCAAACCCGGTTCTCCCAGATAAGAGTCTGAGTACTTAACCACTGGAGCTGCGGTGGCTCAAGTGGTTAAGACACTGAACTGCAGGCTGTGGAAGGTCAGTAGTTCAGCAGTTCAAGACCCGAGAGTGCCGCATGACGGGGCGAGTTCCTGTCTCTAGTTCCAGCTCCTGCCAACCTAGCAGTTCGAAAGCAAGAAATCGCAAGTAGATAAATAGGTACCACTTCGGTGGGAAGGTAACAGCGTTCTGTGCACCTTGGTGTTTAGTCATGCCGGCCACATGACCATGGAAATGTCTTCGGACAGTGCTGGCTCTTCGGCTTTGAAATGGAGATGAGCACCACAACCCTAGAGTCGGATTCGACTGGCTTTCAAGCAAGGGAACCTTTACCTTTACCTTTACTTAACCACTACACCAAACTAGGGAAATTAATCTGCAGACAGGAAGTAAAATGCAGGCTTTCCTCTACACTGACTGGAAATGAGGGCAGCAAACCAGCTGTGGATGGCACTGAGGTCCACAAACCAACATCTTTTAGTAGTCCCCAGTCCCAGGGATGTCAGAAGAAGAAGAAGAAGAAGAAGAAGAAGAGGAAGAAGAAGAAGAGGAGGAGGGGAGGAGATTGGATTTACACCCTGCCCTTCACTCGGAGTCTCAGAGCAGCTTACATTCCCTTTCCCTTCCCCTCCCCACTACAGACACCCTGTGAGGTAGGTGGGACTGAGAGAGCTCTGAGAGAAACTGCCCTTGAGAGAACAGTTCTGACAGAACTATGGCTTGCCCAAGGTCATCCAGCAGCTGCAAGTGGAGGAGTGGGGTGTCAAACCCGGTTCTCCCAGATTAGAGTCCGCGCACTTAACCACTACACCAAACTGGCTACACCACTACACCAAAGAAGCCCTGCAGACCTGCCCCTGTTCAGCCCCACTTGGGTGGGCACAATCCACTCCTGCCCCAGCCCTTTTGAAAGGCTTTTCAGTAGACGTGGACATTGACACAGACATGCGGGGGGTTGGAACAGATGACCCTGGAGGCCCCTTCCAACTCTATGAGTCTATGATTCCATTCTATGATGCTATGAAATGGCCTTATACAGAGTCAGACCTGTGGTCCTTTAAGATCGGTATGCTCAGCTTGGCAGCAGCCAAGGTCTTTCCCATCACCTCCTGCCTGGTCCTTTTAATGGGAGATGCCGGGGATTGAACCTGGGACCTTCTGCAGGCCAAGCAGAGGCTCCGCCAATGACATTCTGCATACAAAGTAAAGACTCTTCCACTGAACCACAGCACTCTCCACACTGCACAAGGTCCTCTCCACAGCCATAAGGCTAGAAACTTGCCAAGATCCTCAAGTTCCTGTCAATAAATGCCCACGTTTAGACACGTGAGTCAACATGCCTCTTTGCTTGTTGTTTCTCTGTTTTGCTTGTTCCAAAGTTATGGCTACAAGCGTGGAGTGAATAACCTTCTTACTTGGTATTGTTAATTGTTTATGCAAAGTTCCCAATAAAATTTATTATAATATTTTTAAACAAAATCTTAAATTCCTCAGCTATTCCACATATGCGAGCCCATTTAGTTTAGGGAGCCAGTCACCACTGGCAGCATTTCATACTTCCAACCTTCCAACTTACTCATGTCCAGCAGCGACTGACGGGGAACAGCTGCGCGGAGAGGTCCTTGCAGACGGAGGGGGCGTGAGAGCAAAAGACGGGATTGATGAAGCCATCTTTATAGAGCTTGCAAGGCGTGTCCTCCGGGAAAGCAGGGCTGGATGGGAGGCTCTTGGCGCCGATGGATGGGGGACTTGGGGGTTATTGTTGCTGGGCTTGGAGAACACAACGAAACACCAAACCGTGGCTATTTCAGGAGTCAAACCATTACAGTCTCCTGGTGAGCAAAACAATATAAATGGTGACAGCCCAAGACAACTAATGAACCAGAAAGCAGGTTGACACTCAGCACTTTAGAATGAAATGCAATTAAAATTTCTCTAATATATTTGACAATGTTATTTTATAGTAGTAATTAATATATCCACATTTTATGCATACTCTTTTTCCCCCATAAGCACACCATAAGTACAGAAAAAAGTAGGTTGACGAAACTCCCCGGAGCTGGCTTTCGTTTCATTCGCAACTTCATCTGAACACACTGAAGCACCTTTCAAAATGGCATAAAAAGATTATACAGTGCAAAACAAATTAAAGCTATTTTTATACACATTAAAGCTATTTTTATACAATTCAATAAAGTCTGACAATGCACCGTGGTAACCTCTCTTGAAAACCTACTGTTTGCAGAGTCTTCACATGATATCCCGTGCCATGATTTCAAGCACTAGAATGTATCTACAAAGACATACATAGAGTCATTTCCCTATTGCAAAGTACACTTATACAAAAAGCATTTTACAGTGCACACAAAAAGCATCATTGCAAAAAAGTTTGTGTTGAATTATTTAAAGTTTACAGCTCACCCTCATCCATTTTACTGGCAAATCTTGTCCTGGGCATACAAACAAATCAATCAACCTTAACAGGTGTCCACAAGATTTAACAAATGTAAAGAACTATCGGCCCATTTCATTATTGAACAACGATTATAAGATCTTTGCAAAAATATTAGCAGAACGCCTCAAAAAGTTTTTGAAGGACACTATTGGTGAAGATCAAGCTGGATTTTTACCAAATAGACAAATTAAAGACAATATGAGGGTTGTCTTAGATGCAATTGAGTACTATGATAAACACCCTGAAAAAGAAGTTGCCTTTTTATTTTTGGATGCAGAGAAGGCTTTTGATAATCTGAATTGGGAATTTATGTTTAAAGTGTTTGAGAAATCTTTGATGGGCACAGAATTTATAAGAATGACTCAAGCGATATATAAAGATCAAAAAGCTTCAGTGATTGTAAATGCAGAATCAACAGATATGTTCCGGGTAAGAAAAGGTACTAGACAGGGATGTCCCCTGTCCCCATTGTTATTTATCTGGATTTTGGAGATTTTGCTACAAGCGGTTAGAGATGATAATAACATAAAAGGTTTGAATATTGGAGGTTTTTCATTTAAACTAAGGGCATTTGCAGATGATATTATGTTTATTGTTGAAGATCCTATTGATAATATGCCTAAGGTATTTGAAAAAGTGAAAGAGTTTGGCGACCTTGCAGGGTTTTATGTTAACAAAAATAAATCTAAGATACTGTGTAAAAATATGATTGGTCCAAAGCAACAAATGTTACAAAATGTGACAGAATGTGAAGTGGTTAAAAAGGTTAAATATTTGGGAGTCGAAATCTCAATGAAAAATATAGATTTGTTTAAAAATAATTATGAAAAACTGTGGGGTTCGATAAAGAGTGATCTAGAAAAATGGGAAAAATTAAAGTTATCTCTTCTTGGAAAAATTGCCGTTGTTAAAATGAATGTACTGCCCAGGTTAATGTTTTTGTTTCAGACAATACCGATTGTAAAGGATGGGAAAGCATTGGTCAAATGGCAAAGAGAAATCTTTAAATTCATCTGGGCAGGAAAGAAGCCAAGAATTAAAATGAAAATAATGTATGATGCTAAGGATAGAGGTGGCTTCCAAGTTCCGAATTTGCGTTTGTATCATGAAGCTGTTTGTATGTCTTGGTTAACTGATTGGATTCATTTGGGGAATAGAAAGCTGTTAGCTCTTGAGGGACATGATTGCAGATTTGGCTGGCATGCCTATCTTTGGTATGCGAAAAATAAAATGGATTCTATGTTTAAGCATCACTATGTAAGGAGGACATTGTTTGATACATGGTCCAGATATAGGGAAAAAATTTCGGATGAGAGGCCTTTGTGGATTGTTCCAAGTGCTGTTATACATCTGTTTTCTGAACATAAAGGTCATGACTGGTTGAAATATCAGGAACTATTGCAAAAAGAAGGGAAAAAATATGTTTTGAAGCCAAACAATGAATTAGAATTTGAATACGGTTGGTTACAATATTGTCAAATAAAAGACATTTATAAAAAAGACTGTAAAGAGTTTGGCTTTAGAGCCATCAATGATGAATTTGAAAATCTATGGCTGAACGGAGAGCGGAAAATGATTTCAAAGATGTACAAAACTTTGTTGAATGTATATACTCTAGACGAAACTGTAAAGGAGCAAATGATAAAGTGGGCCATAAATATGAACAAAGAAATCTCTATGGAATCATGGGAATTTTTGTGGAAAAGATCTTTTAAAATGTCTACTTGTATCAATGTAAAAGAGAACTGTTATAAGATGATGCATAGATGGTACATGACACCAAAAAAGATTGCTAATATTAGTATGGATAAGAACTTGAGTAACAAATGTTGGAAATGTAGAAAAATAGAGGGTTCTTTTTACCATATGTGGTGGTCATGTGATAAAGCGAAAATATACTGGTCTAATATTCATTGTGTGATGCAGAAAATATTAAAAACCCCAATTGAGAGAAAGCCAGAACTTTTCCTCCTCGGTTTGACAATGGAAAAAATTCCACAAGAAAAAAGGACACTGTTATGGTACATGATTACGTCGGCGAGAATGGCCTTTGCTCAGCAATGGAAAATGGAGAAAATACCAGATATACATGACTGGTTGAGAAAACTGCTATTTTTAGCGGAAATGGACAAAATGACAAAGAAGCTTAATGGACAAATGGCAGAACAGTATACAAAAGAATGGGAAGGGTTGAAACTGTATCTAGAAACTGAATATAGAATGAAGGGGAAAATATATAACCTGGATACGTTTGGATATTGAACGTGAAGTGAAACGAATTTGGAATTGTACTATACTGTTATCTGAAAATATGATGTAATAGTAGAGGTTTTTTATAATAAGTTACCTGGTTTGATAATGCATATAAGTTTAAACTTGATTATCGTTTTATATCTTTGTTTGTTATTAGCAGTGTTGGAAGCCTATTAGGGGGTGGGAGGGTTGGGGATCTTTTCTTGGAATTTGTACTGGTACCGTTATTGAAAATGTTGACTGTTTATTTCCAATAAAAAATTTTGTTCAAAAAAAAAAAAAAAAACCTTAACAGGTGTCCACATAGGACTGATTATATCCTGTATTTCCACTTAGTGCTTACAGGAAACCTTACAATTTTTACAGTAACCAATTAACAATTATTACATCCTTCTATGTTCACAATAAATAACTGCTCTACTTGTTTATTTCATCTTTAATCATACAACTGGCTAAAAGCCTTATTAAAATCCTGTCCCACCACTGCCTGGGCTGGGACTTCCAAAGTGACCTCAGGCAAGAAAATCTCTTGGTCTGGGATCCATAAAATGAGGAGGAGAATGGCGACCTGGCCAGTGGGGCACCAGGTGCAGCGAAACGGCTGCTTACCTGCTCAGCTTAAAAAGCCCCCGAGGACCAGGGGATCCCAGCCTCAGGCCACAGGGTGTCAGGTTCAACAGCAAGCAAATCCAAACACACTTCACTCAGAAACTTATGCTTTATTGGAATACCAGTCTGTTGCCCATAGTTGCAGAAAGGGCATAGGAAGCTGTGTATATACTCTGATGTTTCAGCTAGCTAAGCAAATGAAAACCAAGCACGCGCGCGGGAATTCTCCCAGAGGGATATTACGTAATGAACTGGAGACAACCCCGTCTGTAGGAGGGCCGAGACATTCACACCATCTGGGAATCCAAGCCCTCCCTTCTGTTCAAGGTCAGAGATAGTGGCTGGCAGATGAGTGTTTCCCACAGTTCCATAATCAAAGCAAAGCAATGTGCATGCGAGAAAGCAAGCAAGCAAGGCATGAGATTATTCAGAAAACATGGCAGTTATCTGACACAGGGTCAGGAAGAAGGGTCTTCTCTAAGGGCCAAAGGAGACATGAGGCCATCCTCATTAGCCACTACGAGCATGCCACCGCGGTTTTAAAGTCATCTAAAAATGCCACAAGGGTTTGATCCTGGTCGGACCTACACAGAGGTGCCTTTCCAAAGGCATGGGGTCAGCCGTTTCAGCACTTGGTACGCCATGTGGAGAGGGGGAAAGAGGGGAGAGGAAGAGCCTGTGGCACAGAGAGCCCAATCAGGATCAGGCCCTCGTGGCATTTTTAAAATAACTTTAACATGACAGCAGTGCCACTTCTAGTTTTGCCTGAAGACCTGCAGAAGAAGAGTCTTCTTCTAGGATGGGGAGCACACTTTGCAAGTAGTGACCTTCTAGGACTCATTGTGTGTCTTGAGGACTCCAAAGCCTCTCCTTCTATATTTCTTAAAATTAACATTGGCCACTGTGTGAGGCAGGATACTGAACTAGACAGACTGCTGGCCTGACCCAGCAGGGCTCTTCTGATGTTCTTATCAGGGAAGGCCTCGGCCTCCCTGCCCTGTTCTTGGCCCTCCAGGGGAACTGGTTGGCCCCTGTGTGAGATGGGAGGCTGGACTGGATGGACCCTCACCGGTCTGACCCAGCAGGGCTCTTCTGAGGTTCTTATGAAGGCCTCAGCCTCTCTGCCCTGTTGTTGGCCGCCTAGAGGAACTGGATGGCCACCGTGTGAGATGGGAGGATGGACTGGATGGACCCTCCCTGGTCTGACCCAGCAGGGCTCTTCTGAGGTTCTTATCAGGGGAAGGCCCTCGCCTCTCTGCCCTGTTGCTGGCCCTCCAGAGAAACTGGCTGGCCCCTGTGCGAGATGGGAGGCTGGACTAGACGGACCACTGGTCTGATCCAGCAGGGCTCTCCTGACCAGTGTTCCCTCTAAGCTGAGTTAGTGTGAGCTAGCTCACAGTTTTTTACCCTCTGTCGTAGCTCAGGAAGGAGGGCTCCAGAGCAAACTAATTTTATGCAGCAGCCAAATCACTCGCTCACAACTTTAATGCCAGTAGCTCACAAAGTAGAATTTTTGATCATAGGACTCCACAGCTTAGAGGGAGGATTGCTTATGACTCTTGTTTTGTTTTGCTTATACGTTACCTGCTGTGAGCATGGAGTGGTACTTAAGAAGGATTTATACCACCCAGCTGTTCTTCTGAACGGGGTTGCTGAGTTTCTGGTTGCCGTGACCATCTGGCTGACCAACTCCATCTTTGTTACGAAAGCTTTTTGGGGCGAAGCGCTTCCTTCTTTTTTTCACCTTGGCTTCCTGTGGGCGGCTGTGTCAACACTGAGATTTCGCAAGTGAAGAAGAGCAGACAGATGCTTCAGACACTTTAGGAGACTAACGAGATTTTATTGGTGGATTACAGCCCACTTTAACAGACGGGTGCGGACAGAGAGCTTTCAAGCCTCATTGCCTCTTTCATGGACCCTCAGGTAATTTTCTTTTAAAGGTGGTAACTCAAATAAAGACCTTGCCTGAGATCAAGACCCGCTCAGTTAAACTAGCACGACTTGCTTCATACCCTGCCTTTCTCCACAAGAGGACACAAAGCTGCTTACAGCCTTTCTGCTCCTCCACCGAGTGATGAGAGAAACACGTGAAGCCCTTTGCAATGAAGGTGTTCACATCTGTTCTTGGAGCCAAACTGTCTACATTTGGTCCGAACTGGCAGAGATGGACCGAGAGAGAGATCTGGGAGTCATAGTTGATAACTTACTGGAAATGTCGAGACAGGGTGCGACTGCAATAATAAAGGCCAAGGCTATGCTGGGGATTATTAGGAAGGGAACTGAAAACAGATCATCCAGTATCATCATGCCTCTGTATAAATCAATGGTGCGACCTCATTTGGAGTACTGCGTACAGTTCTGGTCACCACACCTTAAAAAAGATATTATAGCTTTGGAAGAAGTGCAGAAAAGGGCAACCAGAATGATCAAAGGGTTGGAGAACTTTCCCTATGAAGAAAGGTTAAAGCACTTGGGGCTCTTTAGCTTGGAGAAACGACGGCCGAGGGGTGACATGATCGAGGTTTATAAAATTATTCATGGGATAGAGCAGGTTGAGAAAGAGGTACTTTTCTCCCTTTCTCGCAAGACAAGAACTCGTGGGCACTCCAAGAAATTGCTGAGCAGTCGGGTTAGAACAGATAAAAGGAAATACTTCTTCACCTAAAGAGTGACTAACTCGTGGAATTCACTGCCACAGGAGGTGGTGGCAGCTGCAAGCATGGACAGTTTCAAGAGGAAATTAGATAAACATATGGAGCAGAAGTCCACCAGTGGCTATTAGCCACAGGGTATAGAATGAGAACTCTCCGTCTGGGGCAGGTGATGCACTCTATTCTTGGTGCTGGAGGGGGCAGCAGTGGGAGGGCTTCTAGTGTCCTGGCCCCACTGCTGGACCTCCTGATGGCACCTGGTGTTTTTGGCCACTGTGTGACACAGAGTGTTGGACTGGATGAGCCATTGGTCTGATCCAACATTGGCTTCTCTTATGTTCTTAGGGAATTGTGGATGGCAGGCAAGAGGGGTGGACAGGCCCAGGATCCAGGGACTTGCTTCATGAAGCCCACCTTAAACTCACAAACATATAGAAAAAGTGTTCAGTTGTAAGGGTCCAAATGCAGACCCTATTACCCATGTGCAAGAGGGGTAATCGTTTTTTGGTAAAGGGCATGTTTGGATGAGATTTGTGGTACCTTCAGGCCTTTGCATTGACTAAGGAGAATACGGGATTGTTGAGACCCCCAGCAAAGAGCAAACTTCTTCTGGTTTAACCACATTTAGGATTTATTCTGTGCTGCCACCAGCTGGCCATTAGGAGAATAGCAGTCTGACGGCTGTCTGTGCGACTCTGGTCAAATCTGCATTTGCATTTTTAAGTCAGTTGCATGCTGCTGTGATGCTGTCTTTCTCTATGCTTGTTTGAAAGTTGTTTGGAGAAGATTCTTTTCTGAAACAAAATTTTATTGGGATACATTCAACATTTCCAATCACGTTACCAATCCAATTTCAAAAAGGAAGATCCCCGTCCCAATCCCCCCCACCCCCCTAATAGGCTTCCAACACTGCTAATAACAAACAGAAAAATTATAAGGTAATCAAGCTTAGACTTAAGTACATCGACAAACCAGGTAACACATTTCAATTATATATAACCTCTACAATTTCAGCATATTATATATAACAGTACATACAGTTCAAAATTCATTTCACTTCTCGTTCAATATCCATACGTATCCAAGTTATATATTTTCCCCTTCATTCTATATTCAGTTTCTAGATACAATTTCAATCCTTCCCAGTCTTTTAAGTACTGTTCTGCCATTTGTCCATTTAATTTCTTTGTCATTTTGTCCATTTCCGCTAAAAATAACAATTTTCTCAACCAGTCATGTATATCTGGCACCTTCTCCATTTTCCAATGCTGAGCAAAGGCCATTCTCGCCGACGTAATCATATACCATAACAGTGTCCTTTTTTCTTGTGGAATTTTTTCCATTGTCAAACCGAGGAGAAGAAGTTCTGGCTTTCTCTCAATTGGGGTTTTTAATATTTTCTGCATCACACAATGAATATTAGACCAGTATGCTTTCGCTTTATCACATGACCACCACATATGGTAAAAAGAACCCTCTACTTTTTTACATTTCCAACATTTATTACTCAAGTTCTTATCCATACTAATATTGGCAATCTTTTTTGGTGTCATGTACCATCTATACATCATCTTATAACAGTTTTCTTTTACATTGATACAGGTAGACATTTTAAAAGATCTTTTCCACAAAAATTCCCATGATTCCATAGAAATTTCTTTGTTCATATTTATGGCCCACTTTATCATTTGTTCTTTAACAGTTTCATCCAAAGTATATACAGTCAACAAAGTTTTATACATCTTTGATATCATTTTCCGCTCTTTTTTCAACCATATATTCTCAAAATCATCATTCATAGCTCTAAAACCAAACTCTTTACGTTTGGAGAAGGTTCTTTTAAAGCAGCGCGGAGGTGCAATCACAGTGGAGCCACCCCGAAAGGACGATAAACATATGTGGACGTGCAAAAGTATATTAGCACTGTTGAGGTGTGAAAACGACACCAAATGTGGACAGCTTTTTTGAAGATGGAGTCAAAAGACTGGGACACGGGTAGGAAAGGCAAATGCAGATTCGGCCTCTGTAGACACGGGGGAAATATCAGAATCCCGTCTTATATTCAGCCAATGTGAATTGGTGGAGGGGTTCTTGAAACTTTACTGGGAAGAGATATTCTCAGCTGAGCCGGCTCTCCCTGCTTTGCTCTTATATTCTGATAATCCCAAGCCAAAGTATAGGCTTTTGATAGTTGTTGCTGAGACCCAAATGACTCTAGTTTCAGAAACAGGAAATTTTATCTTAAAGAATGTGTGGAAATAATGTGTGCACGAGAAGACACAGCAGAACAGCAAAATTCCACAGCATCTGAGCAGGAAAAAAAGAAATCGTAGACGTATTCCCCTTTCCCTAGATCTAACCTTATCTCTGTGATGTTAAAAGGACAGGCAGAAATCTTGTAGCAGTTTCAGATTTGTTGTTTGAGTCAGATTGCGTTCCTCTCCAGGCGGTATGCCGTTTCTCTCTCTTCTTTTGTAAGTCTCCCCCCCTCCCTTACATGCCTGCATAGCCTCTCTAAGGATGCCCCCTTCTAGAAGGGAAAGCTTCTTCTTCCCATGCACATACCCCTTGTGAAAATACACCAGAGCAAGAAAAGGGAAACTTAAAACCATTTGGGTAGTTTCAGCTGGGCAGCTGTGTCGGTCTGCAGTGGGTGAGCAAGAAGTCTAGTAGCTTCTTAAAGGCTGTGGCAGAAACTCCCCGCTCTGGCCTGCAGGCCCCGCTCTGCCTTGCCTTCCTTGGGGTTCCCAACTCCCTGGAGGGGCTTTTTACTCTCCAGGAGTCGCTGCCACCACCGGATCAATTTAGGGGTTTCCCACTGAAGGGATCAGGAGAGCCAGTTTGGTGTAGTGGTTAAGTGTGTGGACTCTTACCTGGGAGAACCGGGTTTGATTCCCCACTCCTCCACTTGCACCTGCTGATGTGACTTTGGGTCAGTCACAAGCTCTGGCACAGCTGTTCTCTCAAGGACAGTTTCTGTCAGAAGTTCTCTCAGCCCCACCTACCTCACAGGGTGTCTGCTGTGGGGAGGGGAAGGGAAAGGAGTTTGTAAGCCGCTCTGAGACGCCTTTGGGCAGTGAAGGGCGGGGTATAAATCCAAACTCTTCTTCTTCTCTTCTTCTTCAGCTCCCCTTCCAAGCTCAGAGGCCTTGCCTCCTTCTCTCCCGCTTGCCCAGCACCTGGCTACCATGGAGACAGATTAATGCCTTCTGCACCCTTGGGGGAATACCCAATTGCCAGCTGCTTGCCTTCCCCCCTCCTTTAAAATAGTATGTCCGAAGCAATGGGGGCTCTATGTGGTACAGAGACCCACTTCCAGGATCAAAAGTTTAAGTTATTTATTAAAAGGAATATGTTTACAAGCATACTTTTAGCACCGGGCCAGGTGGAAGCAAGGAAGAACCAAAGAAATTGGTAAAATGCAAATCCACTCTCTAAAACATGCCCCAATTAGATGTTAAACTTAGGACAGGAATAACCTTGGCCCCCCCATAGACACTGACAGAGAGATGCTCCCCCTGACCCTCCTGGTGGCAGCTCGCTCATGGCGACCCTGTCGGGTTTTCAAGGCAAGAGACAGACAGAGGTGGTTTGCCATTGCTTGCCTCCATGGAGCAACTCCTGGCCTTCTTCTTTGGTGGTCTCCCATCCAAGTCCTAACCAGAGCCGACCCTGCTTAGTTAAGAGCATAAGAACATAAGAGAAGCCTATGTTGGATCAGGCCAATGGCCCATCCAGTCCAACACTCTGTGTCACACAGTGGCCAAAAACACCAGGTGCCATCAGGAGGTCCACCAGTGGAGCCAGGACACCAGAAGCCCTCCCACTGTTGCCTCCCCCAAGCACCAAGAATACAGAGCATCCCTTTTCCCAGACCGAGAGTTCCTACATAAGAACATAAGAGAAGCTAATGTTGGATCAGGCCAATGGCCCATCCAGTCCAACACTCTGTGTCACACAGTGGCCAAAAACACCAGGTGCCATCAGGAGGTCCAGCAGTGGGGCCGGGACACTAGAAGCCCTCCCACTGTTGACCCCTCCCCCAAGGACCAAGAATACAGAGCCTCCCTTGCCCCAGACTGAGAGTTTCTATCTATACCTTGTGGCTAAGAGCCACTGATGGACTTCTGCTCCATATAAGAACATAAGAGAAGCCAATGTTGGATCAGGTCAATGGCCCATCCAGTCCAACACTCTGTCATACAGTGGCCAAGAATACCAGGTGCCATCAGGAGGTCCACCAGTGGGGCCAGGACACTAGAAGCTCTCCCACTGTTGCCCCGCCAAGCACCAAGAATACAGAGCCTCACTTGCCCCAGACCGAGAGTTCCCATCTATACCTTGTGGCTGATAGCCACTGATGGACCTCTGCTCCATATGTTTATCTAATTCCCTCTTGAAGCTGTCCATGCTTGTAGCTGCCACCACCTCCTGTGGCAGTGAATTCCAGGTGCTAATCACTCCTTGGGTGAAGAAGGACTTCCTTTTATCCATTCTAACCCGACCGCTCAGCGGTTTCATGGAGTGCCTATGAGTTCTTGTACTGTGAGAAAGGGAGAAAAGTACCTCTTTCTCGACCTGCTCTATCCCATGCATAATCTTATCAACCTCAATCATGTCACCCCTCAGCCGTCGTTTCTCCAAACTTAAAGAGCCCCAAGTGCCTCAACCTTTCCTCATAGGGAAAGTGCTTCCGAGATCTGACGAGATCGAGCTCGCTTGGACCATCCAGGTCAGGGCAACTTTCTTGCTAGTTCTTCTCCTCTCCCTCAGTGACAACACCTACCTGCAGTCATGGTGTGTGTGTGTGTGCATACATGTACACAAACATGTTCCCTGGTGTGTGGCTGTTCTCAGCTGATTGCATCGTCCAGCTGGGAGTTCCCTTCTTCCCCAGCAATGGGCTTAAATCTCCCTGCATGAGCAGCTGCCGGTCTCTTTCCCCGGAGTCCCTCCTGCCATCTGTCTGGCCACGGCCACCAGGAAAGGCTCTCCCCTTCTGCTGACACAGGAGCAGGTAAAAGAGGAGAGGTGACCGATGAGGACAGAGGGGAGGGAGACCGGTCCGTGTCTACCCGGAGGACGTTCCTTCCGTGTCGAGTCTCCGAAATGGGACTGCTCAGGGTATGGAGCAGAAGATCGGGGGTGGGTGGGTCCCCACCTATCTGAGAAATGGGTCAGAGCAGAAAGAATCTGTCCCAGGGAAGCTCTTGGTAGCAGATGCGGCCAGTTCCTCAAAAAGCTTTAGTGCTGGTAGACAGGGAGATATGCCCACAATGGGCTCAGAAAATGAGATAAAGTCCTGTGCAGGTCAAGTTCTAGGAATGCAAAATCTGGAAGCTGTCCCAGGGTAGCAGTTAAGCATGGGATCACGGAGTGGGAAGGGGTCCTAGAGGCTATCTAGTCCAGCCCCCTGCTCAATGCAGGATTGGCCTCGAGCATCCCTGACCCAGGTTTCTCCAGCTGCTGCTTGGAGACTGCCAGGGAGGGGGAGCACACCACCTCCCCAGGCCATTGATTCCACTGATGAACTGCTCTTTCTGTAAAAAAGAAATTCCCTAATATCCAGCCGGTACCTCCCTGACCATAATTTAAACCCATTCCTGCGAGTCCTCTCCTCCTGCTGCCAACAGGAACGGCTCCCTGCCCTCCTCTAAGGTCGAATCTGCATTTGCGTTTTTAAATCAGTTTCGTGCTGCTGTGACGCCGTCTTTCTCTATGCTCGACGGCGTCACAGCAGCACGAAACTGATTTAAAAATGCAAATGCAGATTTGACCTAAGTGACAGCCTTTCAGATACGTCCAAGAGAGCCCTCACGTCCCGCCTTCTCAGAGTTTAGGTCTGAGCTCCTGGCTAGGCGGCGACTGAATGAAATCGAGTTACACCTAAGCAAGGAGGTAAGACTAATGGCACACAGTGTTGTGATGATATCGGTGAAAAGGGTACCTTAGACTGAGAAAGGAGATTTGGAATTTGCTGGCCTGCAGGATCAGAGAGGTCTCTGAGCATGGGCAGAGATTGCTCCTCAGGCTTTCATCTCCTTTCGTGGATCAGCCCTTCAAAATGAATCTCCTTCCAAACCCATTGTGGATAAAAACAGATTTGACGGGTTTTTAGAACTAATAATGTGAAAGATGGATACCAGCCACAATAAGCTAAATAATCAGACCCAATGATCAAATTTAGAATCATAGAATCATAGACCCAATAATCAGATTTAGAATCATAGACGCAATAATCAGATTTAGAATCATAGAATGCTAAAGGGACCTTGCAGGTCATCTAGTCCAACCCCCTGCACTCTGCAGGAGCATAGCCAAAAGAGAGCCCTACAACATACCTGAAAGATGGTTGTCCAGCCTCCGCTTGAAAACGTCTAACGAAGGAGCATCCACCACCTCCTGAGGCGGTCTTTTCCACTGCTCAACCACTCTTACAGTTAGAAAGCTCCTCCTGATATTTAGCTGGTATCGATTCCCTTGTCATTTCCACCTATTCGATCTTGTCTTGCAATCCGGAGCAAGAGAGACTAGATCTGCTCCATCTCCTACATGACAGCCCTTCAAATACTTGAAGACTGCCATCATGTCCCCTCTAAGCCTTCTTTTTCCCAGGCTAAACATACCCAACTCTTTCAGCCTTTCCTCCTAAGACTTGGATTCCAACCCTCTCACCATCCTGGTCACCCTCTTCTGGACATGCTCGAGCTTGTCAACATCCTTCCTAAAGTGTGGTGCCCAGAACTGGACACAGGACTCCAGGTGAGGCCTGACCATAGCAGAATAGAGCGGAATGACCACCTCCCCGTGATCTGGACACAATGCTTCTGTTAATGCATCCTAAGATTGCATTAGCTTTCTTCGCAACCACATCACACTGCAGGCTCATGTTTAGCTTGTAATCAATTTAGATACACTCTGTAGAATATTGGATAACATATTGTACTGTATAGATGTTTTATGCACTATTTTAGTTTCCTTTGGGTCTCATTATTTGGGTTTTTAGATCTAGCCACTTGGGCGGTCACAATATCATGTTCTACATTCCCGCTTTTGTGTGAACGTGCTTCCATTTCCCCGCATCCCGTCCACTCCCTGATAACTACTGAGTTTGTGCTGTGTTCTGAGAGAGAGAGAGAGAGAGAGAGAGAGAGAGAGAGAGAGAGAGAGAGAGAGAGAGAGAGAGAGAGAGAGAGAGAAGGACATGGGTACAAGAATCAGGACACGGGTATGACCAGATTAAGACCAGGAAGCAGACTCCCAGCTGGGCTTCCCGGAAGGGTTGCATCACGGAGATGCTGGTTGACCAGCCATGGACATCTGAGCAGAACCAGGGAGTCTCCCTGCCTGTAGGAGCACAGCAATTCCTTCATGCATCCATAGCCCTGACAGCTTGCATGCGCCTGTGTTTAGTTATACCCTGCTTTTCTCCACAGCTGGCACTCAAAGCAGTTTCGAACATCCCTGTGGCATCCTACTTATCGGGGAGACTGTTTCTCCTTTAAATCACACTCTGTGTACATGAACTGAGTAGATTTTCTGCTGCCACCAGGAATTAAAAATTCCAACTCTCTCTCTTTGGGGTAGAATGACCCAGTGTCTGGGCGCTTCAGAGGACTATGTGGCCCTGAGGAAGGACTGTTCTGATTGCTAGGATAAGTTTAAACAAATGATGATTTATTTATACAAGAACAAAATAGGTTTCTGGGTATTTTTTGAACTGTTGTTGGAGAAAGAAAATATAACTGACAAGGCTTGGCGTTACATACAGTCTCTCATACACCAAAGCTTAACTCTTGACAGGCTTATCTCTCTCACACACATATATATAGTCACACAGGTTGAACTCTCTCTCTCATATATAGCCACACAGGCTGAACTCTCTTGCTCATATATAGCCACACAGGCTACTCTCTTGCTCATATATAGCCACACAGGCTGAACTTTCTCTCTCATATACAGCCACACAGGCTGAACTCTCTCGTTCATAGCCACACAGGATAAGGTCTCTCATATAGCCATACAGGCTGAACTCTCTCATATAGCCACACAGGCTAAACTAAACTCCAACTGCTTCCTCTGTCACACAGACTCTCACAAAAACTCTCCACATTCGTCTCTTCTCAAGAACACAGAATCCTCTCAGAGACATCTCTCCTCCCACACTCTCAGTCATCCACCAATCACATCACACTTGTCTCCCTCTATCACTCGCCTTACATTACTGCAGTCACACTGAACATTTAAAGAAACACACACACCAAAACAAGAAATCATCACAAACCCCTCTCCATTTTCTCACGACAACCCTATGAGGTGGGTCCGTTTGAGAGTTTGTGACGGGCCCAATGTCACCTGGCAAGCTTCCGTGGCAGAAGGGAGGATCACAGTGGTCCCTCATTGTGTGTGTGTGTGGGGGGAATGCCAGTTGCTTTTTTGGGGTCTGCAATTTCAAGAGTCAGATCTGACAAGGGGTGCTTTGGCCATCTGATCATGAGAGGGAAGGCAGGAAAGGTTGCCTCAGTGCTAAGTTCTCGCAGCCCTTTCTGACACGCCAAGGGAAATGCTGATCACCACTTTGGGGCCAGGAAGCAATTTTTCTCCAGGCCAGTTTGGCTGGGAATCATGGAGGGGTTTTTTTTGGGGGGGGGTTGGCCATCTTCTGGGTGTGGAGGGGGAGGTATTTGTGAGTTTCCTGCCTTGTGCAGGGGGTTGGACTAGATGACCCTCGAGACCCCTTCCAAATCTGTGATTCTGTGATGCTATGACTCTTGAAAGGTCATACTCCCCCCTTCCCCAGATCATGTTGGGCTCTATGGTGCTCCTGGACTGAAATCTGGCTCTTCTACATCAGACCAACGTGGTGACCCACTGAAACGATTGCCGTTGTTGTTGTTTCTTGTCTAGTATATTTGGATTCTGATTTTTCTCCCCAGTGCAGACCCAAAGCAGCAGCTCCCAATACAGAGAAGAAAGCGCAGCTGCAAACCAGAAAAGGGGGCGGGTAGTTTCCAATTTCTCAGTGGCTCTTCTCTCCCTGAGAGGTGGTCTTCTGGTCATCTCCAGGCTGCAACCCTCGGGCAAAGAACCAAAGGATGGTGTCATCCTAAACAATGGTGTTGAGGGCCAGTGTGGTGTCGTGGTTGAGAGTGGCAGCCTCTAATTTGGAGAACTGGGTTTGATTCCCCACTCCTCCCCAGAAAGCCTGCTGGGTGACCTTGGGCTGGTAACAGTTCTCTCAGAGCTCTCTCAGTCCCACCTGCCTCACAAGGTGACTGTAAGCTGCTTCCCTTCTCTGCTTGTAGCTCTCTGTTGTCTCCATGACACTGTTGGAGGGTAGATGGAGGGAGGCTAATATGGCTGCTCCCTCAGCCGATCTGTAACTCTTCTAACTACACCCTTGTTTTCAGGATCAAAGAGAACAGCCATCATTCGGGACTGACAGAGCCACACCCCCAAGCCAATAATGGCAGCTGCTAACTGGACCTTTCTCCACCCCTCCACCTTCGTCCTCGTCGGGATCCCAGGACTGGAAGCTTTCCACGTCTGGATCTCCGTCCCCTTCTGCTCCATCTACATCTTCTCCCTTCTTGGGAACTGTCTCCTCCTGGTGGTCATCAAGACGGAGCCCAGCCTCCATGAGCCCATGTACCTCTTCCTGTCCATGCTGGCAGTGGCCGACTTGGTGGTCTCCACCACCACCTTGCCCAAAATCTTGAGCCTCTTCTGGTTCCAGCATGGAGTCATCCACGCCGGTGCCTGCCTGGCCCAGGTGTTCCTGATCCACTCCTTTTCCACCATGGAATCCGGGTTCTTCGCCGCCATGGCCTTTGACCGCTACGTGGCCATTTGCCATCCACTGAGACACGCCAGCATCTTGACCAACTCGGTCATTGCCAAGATAGGCCTGGTGGTCATGATCCGTGGCGCAGTGCTGCTCTTCCCCCACCCCTTCCTGCTGAGGGGGCTCCCATACTGCAGAGGCAATGTCATCTCCCACACCTACTGCGAGTTCATGGCCCTGGTGAAGCTGACCTGTGCTGACACCCAAGGGCCCAAAGCTTACAGCCTGACCATTGCCTTTCTGACCGGAGGGCTGGACTTCATCCTTATCATTCTGTCCTACATCCTGATCCTGCGGGCCGTCTTCCAGCTTCCGTCCAAGGAGGCCCGACTCAAATCCCTGGGCACCTGCGGCTCCCACGTCTGCGTGATCCTCGTGTCGTACACTCCGGCATTCTTCTCTTTCCTGACCCACCGTTTCGGACACGGAGTCGCTCCCTGCGTCCATATCATTGTGGCCAACGTCTATGTCCTGGTTCCGCCCATGATGAACCCCATTATCTATGGGGTGAGGACAAAGAAGATCCGAGAAGCCGTCCTCCGAGTCTTCAGGTTTCCCTCTCCTCGTAACGCCAAAACTGGAAAGTGAAGGCAATCAGAATCCTGCCCCCAAATGTCCTCTTAATTCTCACTTGTTGTGCTCAGCCTTTCCCTGCACTCAGACCTTTATTTTTCCACAGCAAACAACTTGATGCACCTTTTAGACTTCCTCCCACTTCCATTGTTTATTTTTAATTGCTGCATGGGATGCGATTGTGGAAGAATGTGGGCACCAAACGGATATTTTTTTTGAAATTATTTTTATTAAAATTTTCAAATGTTTAACAGAGCAATACAGACATTGTCAACTTGGTGAGCTACATTAAGAAAAACTTTTTAAAAAGTTTAATAATACATTTTAATGTGCCCTTATACTATTTAGTTGAGTAGTGCTAATTACATAGATATTTTGTTTCGGGAGGCAATTTAAAGAAAAGGACTGAGCTGACTAAGTACCGATTTTTGAGTATGAAAGGAACGTTAATGGCTTTTTAACTTTATATCAAGAGGTCTTTTCTCTCTAAAAAAAAGTGACAATTTTTCTGATTGATTGTACAGTTCCCACCCATTACGGCTCTCGTCGAAGAAGACCGTACATTTCTCTAGTAAAAAGTAATCCCAGACTATGGCATACCAAGAGGCGGATGGATATGCTGTTTCTGTCTGGAGGAGGAGGAGGAGGAGGAGAAAGAGAAGAAGAAGAGTTGGTTTTATACCCTTCTCTTCACCACCCAAAGGAATCTTGGAGCAGTTTACAATCACCTTCCCTTCATCTACTCATAACGAACACCCTGGGAGGGAGGTGGGGCTGAGAGAGCTCTGAGAGAACTGCCCTTGAGAGAACAGCTCTGAAAGAACTATGACTGACCCAAGGTCACCCAGCCGGCTACATATGGAGGAGAAGTGGAGAATCAAACCAGGTTCTCCAGATTAGATCCCTGATGCTCTTAACTGCTATACCAAGCTGGCAATGGCAATGAGTAACCTGAGAGAGCTCTGACAGAAACTGCTCTTTTTTCAAGAACAGCTCTTATCAGAACTACAGCTTGCCCAAGATCATCCAGTAGGTGCAAGTGGAGGAGTGGGGAATCAAACCCGGTTCTCCCAGATTAGAGTCCGCACACTTAACCACTGCACCAAACTGGCTAAAGAAGAAGAAGAGATTGGATTTATACCCCGCCCTTCAATCAGAGCGGTTTAGCATCTCCTTTCCCTCCCCCCTCCCCACAACAGACTCCCTGCGAGGTAGGCGGAGCTGGGAGAGCTCTGATGGGAACTGCTCTTTTTTCAAGAACACCTCTGGCAGAACTATGGCTTGCCCAAGGTCGCATCAGCAGGTGCAAGTGGAGGAGTGGGGAATCAAACCCGGTTCTCCCAGATTAGTGTCCATGCACTTAACCACTTAATCCTTAAGCTGAAGCTCAAATACTTTGGCCACCAAATGAGAAGGGAGCATTCACTGGAGAAGACCCTGATGCTGGGAAAGATTGAAGGTCAAAGAAGAAGGGGACGGCAAAGGAGGAGATGGTTAGACAGTGTCATCGATGCAACGAACATGAAATTGAGTGAACTTCAATGGACAGCGGAAGACAGGAGGGCCTGGCGTGATCTGGTCCATAGGGTCGCGAAGAGTCGGACTCGACTGTGCGACTGAACAACAACAAATTAACCACTAGAGCAAACTGTTGTTGATGCTTTCTTGTTAATTCCCAGCATCTGGTTGCTCTTCTGAACACAGTTAGGCTGCCCGAATCCATCTTGGTTAGGAAGCTGTTGGGCATCAAGCCCCCCACCCCCACCCAGTTATCTTTTGGCCTTTGCCTCTCTTGCCTGTCTCTGCAAATGGAGCACAATCAGATCTTGCCTGGGATTCAGATCCCACCAATGGCACCCTAAAAGTAGATGGCTTCATTGTCCTCTCCTCTTCTGACAGTTGCTGATAAGCACAAGAAAATGGGGGACTCACAGACATGTAGAAAAAGTACTCTCAGGTCCAAATTGTCACAAAAGAATATGGGGGGTGGAAAGTGCTATCAAGTCCCGTCAGACGCAGCCCTCATGGGAGTTTTCATAGCAAGAGATGAAGAGAGGTGGGTTGCCGTTTCCTGCCCCTGCACAACAACCCTGGATTTCCTTGGTGGTCTCCCACCCACACGGTTTCTCTTTCTGGCTGCCTTGCCTGTTGGGCAAGTACTAAGCAAGGTCCGAGTGCTCACCAGGGCTGACCCTGCTTGTCTTGCAAGATGTGACAAGATATCAGGCTAACCTGGCCCATCCAGGTCAGGGTGCAAAAAAAGGAGCCAGAAAGACCAGCCGACCCAGAGTGTGGAAGAACAGAATTAGGTGATAGTGGACATCAGACATGGCACAAGCTTCCTCCATAGCTTTGAAATGGAAGTCAGAAATTAAACCATCCCTGGTGGCTCAAGCGGTTAAGATGCTGAACTGCAGGCTGTGGAAGGTCAGTAGTTCAGCAGTTCGAGACCCGAGAGTGCCGCATGACGGAGTGAGCTCCCGTCTCTAGTTCCAGCTCCTGCCAACCTAGCAGTTTGAAAGCAAGAAATTGCAAGTAGATAAATAAGTACCACTTCGGTGGGAAGGTAACAGCATTCTGTGCACCTTGGTGTTTAGTCATGCTGGCCACATGACCACGGAAATGTCTTTGGACAGCACTGGCTCTTCGGCTTTGAAACGGAGATGAGCACCGCAACCCTAGAGTCGGATTCAACTGGCTTTCGAGCAAGGGAACCTTTACCTTTACCTTTACTAAACTTATGGTACAAAAATTTGTGGAACTTACACGTAATGGGAAAAAAATATCCAACATAATGAACCCAACAAAATCTGCTGGTGGATATAGTGAATTTGCAATGATATGGCTGCCAATCTTGTCCCATCTAGTTTCTCAAGAAATGATACCAGAGATAATAAGACACTCTTCATTTGTGGTAAAGTCGATGTCAACACTAAGCTTCTGAAAAATACTCTGTATTATGCTGTTAGGTTTATGCACACTTATCTGGTAAACGATTGTTATTACTTGTTATTGGAATTTTGAAAACTGAATACATGATATTGGAGAAGATTGCTACAGCACACACACACACACAAAGTAGCTGTCCCAGAAAGATCAGCCAACCAAGCGTGTGAAAGAACAGAATTATGTGATACTGGATATCAGACATGGCAACGTGCTTCCTCCATTAACATTGAAATTAATGTAAATTTGTCTTCCAGCCTTTGATAGGTGACTGTTGCTCCATGTAACCCAAAAGGCATGACTCTAATGTGGAATAAGCCCCAGGGAGTTGCGACTGCAGTCTTTTTGCCAGCACACTCCATGGGAAACTGCCAGTATCACTGTGTTATATCAGGAACTGAAAGACAGTGGGTGATTCCCTGCTGTGCAATAAGAACATTGGCCTGGGGCATGGGGTATGCATTGACCTGCAAAATCTTGTTAACCTCTCTGTAATCGACACAGAACAGAACATAAGAGGAGTCATGTTGGATCAAGCCCATGGTTCATCCAGTCCAACACTCTGTTTCATACAGTGTCCAAAACCCAGGTGCCATCAGGATCTCCATCATCAGGGCCAGAACTTCAGAAAACCTCCCACTGTGGCCCCCCAAGCACCGAGGAGACAGAGTACTACTGCCCCAGACAGAGTGTTCCGTCTAGACCTTGTGATATTCTGACATTCCCACCTGGCTTTGGCAGCAAAGTGATGGGGCTGTGCCAGGCACGACATGAGGACTCAGTGACTTCCAGGAGAACCATTTCCTGGACCTCCCAGGCCACTGCCTCCCACTGCTTCCATGGCAGAAGCCACCAGACCACTTGGGCCACCCGTCCTGGGGGTGTGAAGATGGCATGAGACACCATTGATATTAATCCAGGTTGGTGGGAGAAAATGCCCTGGATACAACCCCACCTTCCTGTACCTGAGCCTGTTGGTCAGGGGAGAAACACTTGTCACACTCCATCCATGGACTGTCTCTTTGATAATGGCCCCACTGCCCACAAGTGAAGCATGGGCCACAGGCACTGGGCTTTCCCCTCCTTCCCTGATGCCTTTTACTCTGGGGGAACTGCTTCCGGGAGGGAAAGGCATATCCCTGACAGCCCTTCTGATGAGGGCGCCTTCCATGGTAGATTTGGTCTCTGATGGACTAGGACTCAGCTGGGTGTGCCCTGTTTATGAGGTATCCAGCCCACCTCTTGAGGTGTCTGTCGATCCATGGCTTTTGAGCCAGATGACCCATTACAGTGGTTCTTATGGTTAAGCAGTCAGGAATTTCTCCCAATGTGTTGTGGCCTCCTTTAGGCTTTTGGGGTGAATACACCCTAGCCAATGGTTGAGCACAAAGGTGTAGAAACCTGTAGCATTTGAGCACTACTTGATCTGCACTCTTCTCATCTGTTGTGCTGGCCTGGAGAGCTGGAGGAAGATTCATGGTGCAGAGACTCTGTAGAGATCTGTAACTTCCAAAGCTAAGGAGCCTGCCCTGTATTTTAACATCTGATAGGGTATGTATAGAGGGAAGGACAGAGGAAATGCATTGTGCTCATTTCTTTTGAATCCCTTACTCAATCTGGTGCTGTGCTAAAAGTATGCTTGTGAACATTGTCTCTTTAATAAATACTTTGGGTGCTGGGAGTGGTTCTCTGTACCACATAGACCTCCACCATTTTGGACACGCTATTTTAAAAGGAGCGCCAGGGGGAAGGCAGGCAGTTGGCAAGTGGCTATTCCTCCAGGGGCAGGCAAGGCAGTAAACAGTCCCCGTGGTGACCAGGTGCTGGGCAGCAGGAGACACAGAGGCCAGGCCTCAGAACTTGGAAGGGAAGCTGGGAGTCCTCCTGACCCTTCCAGCAGGCGACTCCTACAGATGTCAGGTGGTTGTGGTGTGTTACCCAAGAGAGAGAGAGAAGCCTCTCCAGGTGTCGGGAAAACCTTGGAGGAGGAGGGTGGAATAGGCCCGCAGGCTGGAGAAGCCTGTTCTGCTACAACCTCATATCCCTTCTGGGTTGCCTCTACCCCCCAAACTCTACTGCTGCCTCTACTGCTGGCTCCACCTCCACATCTCTAGGAATTTCCCAACCAAGAGTTGGCAACACTACAGAAATAGCAGGGATTTGGGAGGTTTCTAAAGTACAAGAAGGGTAATTCTGCAGCGCCTGAAGGCAGATGAGGATGAAGACATTTGATGAACTGGCCAATCACGGACAGGAGAGGGCAGGTGGGTGGAGTGCAGGGGGTGCCCTGGGGTGCAGCAGCCTCTACCAAGGCCTGGGTTGCCGGAGCCATGCTGGGGGTGTGGGAGGATGGTTACCTCCTCTTACCACTGTTTTATGTCCAGGCTGAGATAAATGAAGCCACTGGGGACACCTGCCACGTTTGGAATCCGGGTGGGACTACCCAGAATGCTGGTTGCAACAAGAGGATGCTTGTTATCCCTCAACCTGCATTCAGATTTATGATGTGGATTGATTACGGAGGCAGACCAGCCATTGTTAAATACTTCACTTTAACATGGGCATAACTGCAATGTTATTGATAACAATAACAGCCAGTATCATCATGCCCCTGTATAAATCATTGGTGCGACCTCATTTGGAATACTGTGTACAGTTCTGGTCACCACATCTCAAAAAGGATATTATAGCATTGGAAAAAGTGCAGAGAAGGGCAACTAGAATGATAAAAGGGTTGGAACACCTTCCCTATGAAGAAAGGTTAAAATGCTTGGGGCTCTTTAGCTTGGAGAAACGACGGCTGAGAGGTGACATGATCGAGGTTTATAAGATTATGAATGGGATTGAGCAGGTTGAGAAAGAAGTACTTTTCTCCCTTTCTCACAATACAAGAACTCCTGGTGGGCACTCCATGAAATTGCTGAGCAGTCAGGTTAGAACAGATAAAAGGAAATACTTCTTCACCCAAAGAGTGATTAACATATGGAATTCTCTGCCACAGGAGGTCGTGGCAGCTGCAAGCATGGACAGTTTCAAGAGGAAATTAGATAAACATATGGAGCAGAAGTCCACCAGTGGCTATTAGCCACAGGGTATAGATGGGAACTCTCAGTCTGGGGCAGGTGATGCACTCTATTCTTGGTGCTGGAGGGGGCAGCAGTGGGAGGGCTTCTGGTGCCCTGGCCCCACTGCTGGACCTCCTGATGGCACCTGGTATATTTTGGCCGCTGTGTGACAGAGTGTTGGACTAGATGGGCCATTGGCCTGATCCAACATTGGCTTCTCTTATGTTCTCTTATGTAATGTTGCCCAAGGTCGCTCTGCAGAAGCAGGCCTCAGCAAACCACCTCTGAACGTCTATTGCCTTGAACACCCTATGAGTCAGCTATGACTTAGAGAGAGAAGGAGGAGGAGAAGAAGAAGAGGAGGAGGAGGAGGAGGAGATTGGATTTATACCCTGCCCTTCACTACCCAAAGGAGCCTCAGGAAAACGCCTTTCCCTTCCGCTCCCCAAAACAGACACCCTGTGAGGTCAGTGGGACTGAGAGAACTTCTGACAGAAATGGCTCTTTTTCAGGAACAGCTGTGCCAGAGCTTGTGACTGACCCAAGGTCACATCAGCAGGTGCAAGTGGAGGAGTGGGGGAATCAAACCCGGTTCTCCCAGATTAGAGTTAGTGCACTTAACCACTACACCAAACTGGCTCTCCAGAGAGAGAGAGAGAGAGAGAGAGAGAGAGAGAGAGAGAGAGAGAGAGAGAGAGAGAGAGAGAGAGAGAGAGATATTTTATAATGATCATGATTCTCACCAGAGCTCTGGGTTTCCTTCCTTCCCATGTACGGATGCTAAAAATAACCCTGCTATTGTCCAGTGACAGCTGGGATGACTCTGTAGGGATTTCTTGGCAAAAAGCTATAACGTTCCTCACCTCTGCACTTCTTGTTAGCAAATCCCCCCCTTTCCCTTCAGGTGTTCTGCTGAAGTCCTCCTCCCTGTTTCTAGACAGTATCAGGTAAGCTCTTTGGCTCTGAGGCGACTTTGTAGGCATCACGACCTTGGAAACCAGAAGACAAAGGTGAGAGGCACTGGATTTAAGGGGGCCAATAGGGAACTGGGCGATGCTGTCCCACTCTGACTACAAGGAAGGAGGTTGTCAATGTTTTTGAAAGGATTACTGGAAGGAAGGCTATTTTACTAAATTACTTTATGGTTGTCTGCTGGAATCAGAAGGAAGAGTGCCGCAGTTTAAGTTTTCCCCCCAAAGATCCATAAAGATGAATTCCCAGTACCAGAGTGGCCTATCATTTCTGGTTGTGTGTCTGCTCTCGAACACTTGACTCTTCCTGTAGATCGTTTTTTTGAAACCATTTGTCCCTCTGACCATATCTTATTTGAAGGATGCCATGGATGTTCTGAACAACATGAATCTGGATTTGGAAAAACATCACATGTGCCATTCTTGAAGTGTAATTCTCTGTATGCAAATATTCCTCAGGTACAAGAGTTGGAGGTTATGGAATTGTAACTTGAAAGAAGATCGGGCACATCTGAAACAACCCCAAATGAAAATATAGCTGCCAGAATTTCAGGGGTGTTTCAGGTTTTGGAGAGGCAGCTGGAGTGGCGAAGCCAAGGATGGAGGAAGACAAAGAGAGAGAGACAGAGAGACAGAGACAGAGACCTTAAATCCTGGTTCAACCCTGTCCCCGAACTTACATTCTACACTGCACTCGAGTTCACCCCTGTAATTATCTTGGGGTATTTTTTTTCCACATTACCCCACACTTCATAGAAATTTCATCCCACACTTCATAGAATCATCCTTTCAAATACTTGAAGAGAGCGATCATGTGCCCCTCAGTCTCCTCTTCTCCAGACTCAACATTCCCAGAGCCCTCAGCCTTTCCTCGTAGGGCTCAGTCTCCAGATCCCCTGATCATCCTTGTCGCTCTCTTCTTCCACCCTCTCGATTTGCAGATGACACAAAGCTGGGTGGGACTGCTAATTCTGAAGAAGACAGAGTCAGGATTCAAAATGATCTAGATAGGCTGGAACGGTGGACTGAGGCAAATAAAATGGATTCCAATAGGGATAAGTGCAAAGTCCTACACCTAGGCACAAAAAATTAAAGGCACAGATATAGGATGGGAGGGACTTGGCTTGACAGCAGACCATGTGAAAGGGATCTAGGTGTTCTGGTTGATCACAAGCTCAACATGAGCCTGCAGTGTGATGCAGCTGTGAAGAAAGCTAATGCAATCTTAGGATGCATTAGCAGAAGCATTGTGTCCAGACCACGGGAGGTGGTTGTTCCGAAGCTCTATTCTGCTATGGTCAGGCCTCACCTGGAGTCCTGTGTCCAGTTTTGGGCACTCCACTTTAGGAAGGATGTTGACAAGCTGGAGCATGTCCAGAAGAGGGTGACCAGGATGGTGAGAGGGTTGGAATCCAAGTCTTATGAGGAAAGGCTGGAAGAGTTGGGTATGTTTAGCCTGGGAAAGAGAAGGCTTAGAGGGGACATGATGGCAGTCTTCAAGTATTTGAAGGGCTGTCACGTAGAAGATGGAGCAGATCTCTTCTCTCTTGCTCCAGATTGCAAGACTAGATCTAATGGGTAGAAATTACGAGGAGTGATTACCAGCTAGATATCAGGAGAAACTTCCTCACTGTCAGAGTGGCTGAGCAGTGGAACAGTCTGCCTCGGGAGGTGGTGGATGCTCCTTCCCTGGACGTTCTCAAGCGGAGGCTGGACGACCATCTTTCCGGTATGTTGTAGGTATGTAGGGCTCTCTTTCGGCTCTGCTCCTGCAGAGTGCAGGCGGTTGGACTCGATGACCTGCAAATGTCCCTTCCAACTCTAACATTCTATGATTCTAGGATTTCTGAAGAGGTATCAGTCATCCCAAAATTTCACGACAACAAAAACCTTGCCCTGTTGGAAAGCTCAAAACATAATTGGGGGGGGGGAATCTTTATGAAGTGTAGAGCCCTAATTTTAACTTTGTGCCATTGTGCACCATATTTTTTTTAAAAAAAGCCCTCTGGTGGTACAGGTGGAGAAATGGGGACTTGCAGGAACCCGGGGAGAGAGAAATCGCAACACTGCGTGGTGAGCACCTTCCCTTCCAGGTGGCTTGCTAAGGTGCTTGGAGTGGTTCTGTAGTCGCAGGCATGGCTGTCTTTGTGGTGGAGGGGATGGCAGGCCGAGGGCTCGCTGTAGACTTGGGGGAGAGGGGGATATAGGCTTCTATGATGGCTATAAAGACACCCCAGACAGAGGTGTGACGATGAATGCTTCTTCATTAAGCATGGCATGTACTGGGAAAACGTGGTTTGTGTAATGCATTGAGAAAAGATGGCTACCGCCACATGGCTGACCATGCGGTCCGAAATGGGCCAGAGCTTCATTCGAGAGAACAATAGAGACTGTGGATCCAAAGGGCGCACCAATGGGCTCGCCCAGATCCTAAAGTAGCCCAGTCTGGACTATGGACTTGTAAATAGAGCCTATCACAGTGTTTGGGGTGTGTGCTGGGTATGGTTTGGGTGTGGGGAGTTCAGGAATGAAAGGCGGCTTGCAGCCAGCCTCTGCAGGCTTATTCCGATGTAGCCTAATAAAGAGCTGATGGAATCACTACGCTGAGCTGCTGCTTCCAGTATATTTTAGTTTGGTTCATGGTTCGTGATGTGCCCCATCCGCGAACCACGGACCATCTTGAGTTTTTAGCTGCCTCACAAGCCGGTTAGGTTTGTGAGGGGGCAGAACGGCCACCCAGCATGCTACTGACACCAAACTCACAGGAGATCTCCGGCTGACTCCCTTCTACCTGCCCTCCAAGTTTGGTGAGGATTAGGTTTATGAGGCATGAGATACAGCCCCCCCCCAGAAGGTGCCCTGAGAAAAGTGCTTTCTGGGGAAATGATCACATGTCATTTCCTCAGAAAGCATCTTCCTGGGGGTACCTTCTTTGGGGGTGTAACTTGGCCCCAGTCCTCACCAAATCTGGAGGGCAGGTAGAGGAAAGTCAGCCAGAGGCTCCCTGTGAGTTTGGTGTCTCTAGCTCGTACAGGATCCGTTCTATACACTCCTGGAACTGTTCTTGTCAACATGACAGCTGACAGGTGGTCATTCTGCCAGGTGCAGTTTCAGGAGGTTCAGGAGTGTATAGAACAAATCCTGCGCAAGCTAGAGACATCCAACTCACTGGAGATCTCCCTCGGATGCTCCTCTAGATGCCCTCTGAGCTTTGAAGTTCTGTAAACATTTTGACTGAGAGAAGACAGTCCGTCTGCAAACGTCTCCGCTCATGAACCAGCACAAATCTCCTCAAACAGCACAAACTGGTCAAAGTTTGTCATGAGCTTTAGTTTGTGCCCATCCCTATTGTTTATTGCCTTGTGCCAGTTTAGTGTAGCCACGCCATCCTGCCAGGGAAATTCGTCACACTGGCCCATTTATTCCCTCTTCTCTACATGGTGGCTTGCTTGTTCCTCCTCCGGCCATCCCCCCCCAGCTTCTAAGCATTGTCTCCTTTAAGGCCCATCCCTAGAAATTCGACCAGATCCTGGAAGCTGTCTGTTCCTATCCCACTGGTTCCACAACTTCTTCTCCTTAGGGCCAGGAACATAAGAACATAAGAGAAGCCAACATTGGATCAGGCAATGGCCCATCCAGTCCAGGTCACACAGCGGCCAAAAATACCAGGTGCCATCAGGAGGTCCAGCAGTGGGGCCAGGACACCAGAAGCCCTCCCACTGTTGCCGCCCCCCAAGCACCAAGAATACAGAGCATCTCTTGCCCCAGGGTCCCAATCTATACCTTGTGGCTAATAGCCACTGATGGACTTCTACTCCATATGTTTATCTAATTCCCTCTTGAAACATGTTTATCTAATTCCCTCTTGAAACTGTCCATGCTTGTAGCTGCCACCACCTCCTGTGGCAGGAGCGTGCTCTCTCCTCCCAGGACAATTGACGCCATCCACCAGCCCTGCCCAACGTGGCAAGTGTCCGGCGACACCCAGCCTATAGCGGCTGCCCTGCCTGCTACCAAAGAAGGGCCAAGCAACAGGCCCTTTCTGGAAAGACCACACCAAGACCAGTTTCAGACAGAACGTACCAAAGATGTGGAAAGTATAAAAAGAGGGCATTTGAGGGTGATATTGTGTCGGTGGAAGCCAAGGTGGAGAGAAACCTTTTTATGTCAATCTTTCCTGTTTGGATTGTCTTAATTTGGTTCAAGTGGTTAAGACTCTGAACTGCAGGCTGTGGAAGGTCAGTAGTTCAGCAGTTCGAGACCCGAGACTGCCGCATGACGGAGTGAGCTCCCGTCTCTAGTTCCAGCTCCTGCCAACCTAGCAGTTCGAAAGCGAGAAATTGCAAGTAGATAAATAGGTACCACTTCGGTGGGAAGGTAACAGCGTTCCGTGCGCCTTGGTCTTTAGTCATGCCGGCCACCTGACCACGGAAACGTCTTTGGACAGCGCTGGCTCTCCGGCTTTGAAACAGAGATGAGCACCGCAACCCTAGAGTCAGATTCGACTGGCTTTCGAGCAAGGGAACCTTTACTGCTGAACACATAAATGGGGGACTAGTTGGAAGTAGCAGAAAGGCTCCCTCCAAAGCCAGCAACCAGCGGCAGATTAACCCTTAAGCAGACTAAGGGGGCACCACAAAGTTGGGAAAAGGGTGAAATATTTTTAACATTACTGGTCACCAACGGCATGACAGAGAGGTCTTTCCCACAACTGAAATGTGTAAAAAACCCCAAATAGATCAGTTATGCTTCAAGGAAGACTCAACCCACTGTGTATATTAGCAACTGAAGCAGACATGCTGAGAAGTCTTAATTTCGAGGAGGTTATCGGTGATTTTGCAAAAATGAAATGTAGAAAAATGCCTTCCAGGCCATGAGAATTGGAACTTTGATACATTGAACTGGTGAAATATTAAAACAGATGTCATATTGCATTTTTGCAGAACTTGTATGTCGCCAAAGCTTGGCTTAGTTTGTACAGTATATTGTGCTATCATAGGAATAAATTTTTGTATTACTGCAACCTGCATGGTCTATCTGGTCAGACAAGTCAACCACTCAAATGGACGGGGTCCGTGTGGAAAGGGGGGGGCACCAAGATGGGTCAGTGCTGCTTTGGGCACCAGGGAGCCTTCACCCGCCCCTGCCAGCAAGGAACGACCAAGTGGATGAATGCTGCACGTGAAAGACAGTCGCAGGAATTCTGGCTGTATGTCCCCTTGAGGGAGAATTGTCAGGGAGCTTGCCACTGAGAATCCCACAGTCTTCTCTGTCAAACCCTAACATAGCACATCTTTGCTTTCAGACTCGGAGGTGCCGTGCCTGAAGAATCCTGAAGGATGTCACCTACAACGCCAGCTTCCAACTGGACCATGCTTCCCCCTTCCACCTTCTTCCTGGTGGGAATTCCAGGTCTGCAACATGCTCACCTCTGGTTCTCCATCCCGTTCTGCTCCATCTACATCCTGACCTTTCTTGGGAACTGCCTTCTCCTGGTGGTTATTAAGACAGAGCCAAGCCTCCATGAGCCCATGTACCTGTTCCTGTCGATGCTGGCTGGGGCGGACTTGGTGGTCACCACCACGATCGTGCCCCAGATCCTGAGCATTTTCTGGCTGGGCAATGGAAACATCCATATCAATGGCTGCCTCCTCCAGATCTTCTTGCTCCATTCCGTCTCCACCATGGAGTCGGGGTTCATCCTGGCCATGGCCTTTGACCGCTATGTGGCCATTTGCAAGCCCCTGAGACATTCCGCCCTTCTGACGAATGATGTCGTGGCAAAGATCGGATTGGGCATCGTGCTCCGAGGGGCAGTACTCCTGAGCCCCCACCCCTTCCTGCTGAGGTGGCTCCCTTATTGCAGGGGCCATGTCATCTCCCACACCTACTGCGAGTTCATGGCCCTGGTGAAGCTGGCCTGTACGGACACCGCCGCTCAGAGGGCCTACAGCCTTACCGTGGCCTTCCTAACGGGGGGACTGGACTTGATTTTGATCGTGGCGTCTTACGTTCTCATTTTCCACGCGGTCTTCCGGCTCCCTTCCAAGGAGGCGCGGATCAAATCACTCGGCACCTGCGGCTCCCACGCGTGTGTCATCCTCGTATTTTACACACCGGCTTTCTTCTCCTTCTTGACCCACCGGTTTGGCCACGTGGCTCCCCATGTCCATATTCTAGTGGCCAATGTGTACCTGCTTCTCCCTCCCTTGATGAATCCCATTATCTATGGGGTGAGGACCAAGAGAATCCAGCAGGGCCTCGTGAAGATCTTGTGCCCCAAAGTGGTACGATGACAGTTCTTTGTGGGGGGTGTTTTGTGTTTTGCCCTAGACTCTGAGCCAAGGGAGGGAGGCGGCTAGCATGGCAGGGTGGTGGCTTTCCCAACTTGAAAAGGGTGCTACCTCTTTGGGCTATTTTGTGCTTGTTTGTTTTCCCTGAAAGGACATGCAAGTACCTTTTGGGAGGGGACAACTTGTTGCCAAGGTTACCATGCAAGGCTCCCGATCTCACCACATTGTGTGTCAATGAAAGGACAGCAAAGCCTCCTCCCAGGAAAAACTGATGATCATACATCAGAGTTCCTTACTTACAGACCTTCAGCATTCTCTTTACCCGTTCCACTTTACAGGATGCACATCCATGGCTAATTACCCTAGAAGAAGAAGAGGAGGGGGAGAAGAGATTGGATTTATACGCCGCCCTTCACTTGGAGTCTCAGAGCGGCTGATAATCTCCTTTCCCTTCCCCTCCCCACAACAGACACCCTGTGAGGTAGGCGGGGCTGAGAGAGCCCTTTCGAGGACTGCTCCTTTGAGAACAGCTCTTGTCAGAACCATGGCTTGCCCAAGGTCATCCAGCAGGTGCAAGGGGAGGAGTGTGGAATCAAACCCGTTTTTCCCAGATTAGAGTCTGCGCACTTAACTACCACACCAAACTGGCACCAAACAGGAAATCGACCCTGACTGTTCCCTGGAAGGCCAGATCCAGAAGCTGAAGCTGAATTACTTTGGCCACCGAATGAGAAGGGAGCCCTCACTGGAGAAGACCCTGATGCTGGGAAAGACTGAAGGCTCAAAGAAGAAGGGAACGGCAAAGGATGAGATGGTCAGACAGTGTCACCAATGCAATGAACATGAAACTGAGCGAACTCCGGAGGACGGCAGAAGACAGGAGGGCCTGGTGTGATCTGGTCCATGGTGTCGCGAAGTGTCGGACTTGACTGTGAGGCTGAACAACAACAACAATTCATACAGCAATTCCAAAGTCTAATACATATACGTTCAGTCCATAATCATTTCCATTCTCATCCAATATATTTAAAGGGACAAAGTGCCTGTGTTGAAAAACATTATCAAATTCATTGTTTTCAAAATATAGCAGTTAAGCCTTTCAAAACAGTTTGCTGTTTTCAAAACATAGCAGATAAGCCTTTCAAACACCATTTCAAAGTGTGTGCGTGGAGACTGTAGAAAGGAGGCTGCCATTCCAGCTCCAATGGAGCCTGCCGGCCTTTCCGTACCTGTTTCCAAAAAGCTTTTTGAAAGAGGGGATAGGATTGTGCTTGTGAGAACTTGGGGTGTTCGTATTGGAGTGGGGAGTATTGCGTGTATGGGCAACGTCCTTTCAGCTCACCTGAAGAAAATGGACTGTATGGTATCACGCTCCTCTGAAGCCCCTCCCCTCCCCAAGCCCCGCCTTCCTCAGGCTCTGCCCCAAAATCTCCAGGGACTTCCCAACCTGGAGGTGCAACCCCACCTCCAGCTCAGCCACGGCCCCTCCCACTTGCCCTTCTGGGTCTGTAGACCCCTGCAGAAAGATCTGGGACCAGGAGACGGCAGGGCAGGCGGGAGGTCTGATTCAGTACAAGGCACAGTCGAACGCTGAAAATGTTATTCCAGGGTTAAAGTCGATGTTGGTGTTCCCAGAGACGGGGAGGGGGGAGAGCAGCTCTTTCCGGGATTTACCACTTGTTTCTGTCGCCACGTCGTGTTCTCCGGTCAAATAGGTTTTGCAGCTGGTAAATGAGGAGACGACTGAGAGGTGACATGGTAAGAACATAAGAACATAAGAGAAGCCAATGTTGAATCAGGCCAATGGCCCATCTAGTCCAACACTCTGTGTCACACAGTGGCCAAAAAGACCAAGTGCCATCAGGAGGTCCAGCAGGGGAGCTAGGACACCAGAAGCCCTCCCACTGCTGCCCCCTCCAGCACCAAGAATAGAGTGCATCACCTGCCCCAGACTGAGAGTTCCCATCTATACCCTGTGGCTAATAGCCACTGATGGACCTCTGCTCCATATGCTTATCTAATTCCCTCTTGAAACTGTCCATGCCTGTAGCTGCCACCACCTCCTGTGGCAGTGAGTTCCATATGTTAATCATTCTTTGGGTATTTGAAGGGCTGTCGTACAGAGGATGGAGTGGTTTTCCCTTGTCCCAGAAAGTCGGGCCAGAACTGACAAGTTGAAATCAAATCAAAAGAATTTTCCAGCTAAACATGAGGAAGAACTCCCTGACAGTTGGAGCGGTTCCTCAATTGGAACAGGCTTCCTCGGGAGGTGGCGGGCTCTCCTTCTTGGGAGGCTTCCAAACAGGGCTAGATGGCCATCTGACAGCAATGCCAATTCTGTGAATTTAGGCAGACTGTGAGAGGGAGGGCAGGAAGGGTTGCCTCCGTGCTTGGTTCTCGTGGCCCTTTCTTACATGCCCAAGGAAACGTCAATCACCACTTTTGGGGTCAGGAAGCAATTTTTCTCCAGGCCAGTTTGGCCCGGGGATCTTGGAGGGTTTGTTTTTTTTTGCCATCTTCTGGACTTAGATCAAGAGAAAACAAAAAATAACAACTGTGCACTGCAGAAACCCGCACAAAAGCTTACAAAAAGAGACTTCAATACAATAAGTAATTCAACACATGTAATCCATCATAGGAAAATATACAAGTCCACTATATCCCAAAGGGAAAGAACAAAGTCCAGAATAGAAATCTCTCAGAAGGAAGCAATGAAGTCTGGAATAGATGTCCAACACTTTTCCTAGGTATTGATCAGTGTTTCGGACTTCAGGTCCTTCCTCAGGAACTAGAAGGCATTATAGGAAGTCTTATTGCAATTTCTTAACAGGTCAGCATTATTCAGTTTCAATATGGGCCAGGTCTCCTAAGCTCTAAAAAACACCTGCAAAGGTTGCTACTATGTGAGTTGGACCAAACATGGAGGCATGGATTTCTATTCTGGACTTTGTTCTTTCCCTTTGGGATATAGTGGACTTGTTTGGTGTAGTGGTTAAGTGCGTGGACTCTTATCTGGGAGAACTGGGTTTGAGTCCCCACTCCTCCACTTGCAGCTGCTGGTGTGACCTTGGGTCAGTCACAAGCTCTGGCACAGCTGTTCCTGAAAGAGCCATTTGTGTCAGAGCTCTCTCAGCCCCACCTACCTCACAGGGTGCCTGTTGTGGGGAGGGGAAGGGAAAGGAGTTTGTAAGCCGCTCTGAGACGCCTTTGGGCAGTGAAGGGCGGGGTATAAATCCAAACTCTTCTTCTTCTCCTCTCTTCTTGTATATTTTCTTATGATGGATTACATGTGTTGAATTACTTATTGTACTGAAGTCTCTTTTCATAAGCTTTTGTGTGGGTTTCTGCAGTGCACAGTTGTTATTTTTTGTTTTCTATTGGTCATTGTTTACTGTGGACTGTATTATTGTTGTTATCTTCTGGACTTGGAGCAGGGAGGAGGTCATTCTGAATTGCCTGCATTGTGCAGGGGGTTGGACTAGATGACCCTTGGAGTACCTTCCAACTGTTATGTTTCTACGAACCTCTCTGACCGGTGGTGGCCGTGGAACAGAAAACAGCATGTGCTACAAGAAGACGCCAGAGGCGGGAGTCCTGTGGGGGCTCTGGCCTGATTTAAGCCGGGGTGGGGAGTCTCTCTTGTGGGACTTTGCAGTTCTGCATTGTCATGGAAACTGAGCAGCCCACAGTGCGAAACAGCACGATGTGCCACAGAGCCACTTTGCACAGGTGGGCACCCCGTGTGAGAGAGATCATTTGTCCCAGTCTGGTGTAGTGGCACAGACTCTAATCTAGGAGAACCAGGTTTGATTCCCCCACTCCTCCACTCGCAGCTGCTGGATGACCTTGGGCAAGCCATAGTTCTGGCACAGCTGTTCTTGAAAAAGAGCAGTTCTCAATCAGAGCTCTCTCAGCCCCACCTACCTCACAGGGTGTCTGTTGTGGGGAGGGGAAGGGAAAGGAGTTTGTAAGCCGCTCTGAGGCTCCTTTGGATACTGAAGGGTGGGGTAGAAATCTAATCTCCTCCTCCTCCTCCTCCTCCTCCTCCTTCTCTTCTTCTTCTTCTTCTTCATCATCATCTTCTTCTTCTTCTTCTCCTCCCCCCAGCCTCACATTTGAAGGAGGCATGCCAGGTCAAGTCTGTTGGGAAGGACAAAAACAGGCAGGGGGAAATATTGTCTGCGTCTTATCTGCATGGTGTCGACTCTAATCTAATAGAATAGAACACTTTCACTGCACTGGTTTCAACCTTGTGGTCCTCTTTTATTGTTGGCATTATACTGTGTTTTCAACGTGTTCATGGGGTGTCTGTATTACACTTCCTTGCTGCATTGTTTTTAGTCGCAATCTGCCTTGAACCTAAGTGAAAGAGGAGGGCTACAAAACAAAGACATAAATAAATAGTTCCCTTGGATGAGATGGGGAATTTACGTTTTGAAAGAACTGGATCTGCAGGTCCACTTAAGCTGAGTTTTCTAAGCACGTGATGTTCTTGAGAGAGCCAGTTTGGAGTAGTGGTTAAGTGTGCGGACTCTAATCTGCAAGAACCGGGTTTGATTCCCCATTCCTCCACTTGCACCTGCTGGATGACCTTGGGCAAGCCATAGTTCTGGCACAGCTGTTCTTGAAAAAGAGCCGTTTCTGTCAAGAGCTCTCTCAGCCCCACCTGCCTCACAGGGGGTGTCTGTTGTGGGGAGGGGAAGGGAAAGGAGTTTGTAAGCCGCTCTGAGACTCCAAGTGAAGGGTAGGGTATAAATCCGATCTCCTCCTCCTCTTCTTCTTCTAATTCTAATTCTTCTTCTTCTTCAGATTTTCTGCAGCTGGACAGCAGAGCTCTGCCTTCCATTCTCCCCCTGAAGAAAATGCAAATGTACAAATGTAACCCCTGGGGAAATGGCAGTACTTTCCCTCCCGTGTAACTCTCAGTCCCTGTAGGAAGTGAACCTTGCTTGCTTGGTGATTGATGATCATTTTATTCAGGGAGCTGAGAGTTTATTTATTTAGACTATTTTTATGCCGCCCCTTCAGAGGAGTCCTGCTGGAGGTGGGTCACAATTAACAGGAGCCATTAAAAACACAAGCCATAAAGAGGAGGAGGAGGAGGAGGAGATTGGATTTATACCCCGCCCTTCACTGCCCAAAGCTGTCTCAGGGCATCTCACAATCTCCTTTCCCTTCCCCTCCCCACCAGTGAGCAATGCTCCCTCTAAGTTTGTGAGCAAAAATTCTACTTTGTGAGCTACTGGCCTTAAAGTTGTGAGCGAGTGATTTAGCTGCTGCATGAAATTAGTCTGCTCTGGAGCCCTCCTTCCTGAGCAAAGACAAAAATGTTTGAGCCTGAGGCTAAAAAACTGTGAGCTAGCTCACACTCACTCAGCTTAGAGGGAACATTGCCTGTGAGGTAGGCGGGGCTGAGAGAGCTCTGACAGAAACGGCTCTTTTTCAAGAACAGCTGTGCCAGAGATATGGCTTGCCCAAGGTCATCCAACAGCTGCAAAGTGGAGGAGTGGGGGAATCAAACCCGGTTCTCCCAGATTAGAGTCCGCGCACTTAACCACTACACCAAACTGGCTCTCATACATAAGGTGACGCTGACCCTGCAGCAGAGGAGGAAGTGGGCCTGGCCTTCAGCCCTGATCCAAAGTGACCCTTCGGGGCCAGTGGAACTTCCTGGCAATTCCCTTGCGCACTTCCTTCATCTTGACACAGTACAGCACCGGGTTCAGCAAGGGCGGGGCCAGGAAGTGAAGGCAGGATAGCAGGACGTGGATGACGGGAGGGGAATGGACGGTGAGGTGGCTGATTAAGGCCAAGGCCAGCATTGGGGTGTAGAAGAGCAAGACCACCGTTATGTGGCTGGCACAGGTGTTGAGGGCTTTGCGGCGTTTCTCCAGGGAGGGGATGCTCAGGACGGTCTTCATGATCCAGACATAGGACAAGATGATGAGCACTGGGTCAAGGCCCATGGTGGAGAAGACCACCAAGAGTCCGTAGATGCCATCTCGGCTGGACTTGTGGCAGGCTAGCTTCATCACGTCTGGGTGAAGGCAGTACGAGTGGGAAAGGACGTTAGCCCTGCAGTAGGTCAGTCTCCTGAGGAGGAAAGGGATTGGCACGTGCAAGGCCACGCCTCGGATGGCTACCCCCAGGCCACAATAGGCCACCCGGGAGTTGGTCAAGATGGAGGCATATCTCAGGGGGTTGCAGATGGCCACAAAGCGGTCGAAAGCCATGGCCAGAAGCACCGAGGATTCCATGATGGAGAAGGAGTGGATGAAGAAGAGCTGGGACAAGCAAGCGTCCATGGAGACCTCCCTGGACCCAAACAGGAAGACACGGAGCATGGTCGGTAAGAGGGCTGTGGACAAGCCCAGGTCACAGAAGGCGAGCATGCAGAGGAAGAAGTACATGGGAGAATGGAGGCTCTTCTCCGTGAGGACAACCCAGAGGACCGTCCCGTTCCCCAGTGCGGACAACAAGAATGTGGTGCAGACTGGGAGGGCCAGCCAGTAGGGGGCAGACTCCAGTCCAGGGAACCCCATCAGGAGGAAAGTCAGTCCAGGGGAGGCCGTGGTATTGTTCATGGTTGATGTGGGATCTCCCTGAGGTCCTTCCACCTGGAAAGGCAAATGAGAAGCAAAGGGTACAACCAGATATCCCGGGAAACTCACCAGAGACACACTCTCCGTACACGATTGTCACCAATGGTCATGCGGACTGCAGCTCAAAGAGAGATGAGTTGTTTTTCTCCAGCAAACTCAACCTTCAGAGGTCTCTCCCCTCTTTCTCAGTCTCATTTCTCTCCAGCAGACCATCTGCACAAAATGCCAGTCCCCTAGGAACACTTGCAGGAAGCCGTCAGAAGCCAGTGTTGGATTTATTTTATTTATTTATTATGGGATTTATACCCTGCCCTCCCCGCCAAAGCAGGCTCAGGCCAATGGCCCACCCAGTCCAACACTCTGTGTCGCACAGTGGCCAAAAACCCAGAGGCCATCAGGAGGCCCACCGGTGGGGCCAGAATCCCAGAAGCACCCCACCGTGCCCCCCCCCCAGCACTAACAGGACAGCATCACTGCCCCACTGACCTTGGGTCAGTCACAAGCTCTGGCACAGCTGTTCTCTCAAGGACAGTTTCTGTCAGAAGTTCTCTCAGCCCCACCTACCTCCCAGGGTGTCTGTTGTGGGGAGGGGAAGGGAAAGGAGTTTGTAAGCCGCTCTGAGACGCCTTTGGGCAGTGAAGGGCGGGGTATAAATCCAAACTCCTCCTCCTCTTCTTCTTCTTCTTCTTCTTCTTCTTCTTCTTCTTCTTCTTCTTCTGACAGAGCGCCCCATCCAGAGTTTGTGGGTAATAGCCACTAAGAACATAAGAGAGAAGCCAATGCTGGATCAGGCCAATGGCCCATCCCATCCAACACTCTGTGTCACACAGTGGCCAAAACCGAGGGACCATCAGGAGGTCTACCAGAGGGGCCAGAACTCCAGAAGCCCTCCCACTGTGGCCCCCCAAGCACCAAGGGTACCGAGCATCACTGCCCCAGGCAGAGCGCCCCATCCAGACTTTGTGGGTAATAGCCACTAGGAACATAAGAGAGAAGCCCATGTTGGATCAGGCCAATGGCCCATCCCATCCAACACAATGGGTCACACAGTGGCCAAAACCGAGGGGCCATCAGGAGGTCCACCAGAGGGGTCAGAACTCCAGAAGCCCTCCCACTGTGGCCCCCCAAGCACCAAGAAGACAGAGCAGCACTGCCCCAGGCAGAGTGTTCCATCTGTACCTTGTGGCTAAGAGTGACTGAGGGACCTCCGCTCCATAAGTTCATCCAGTCCCCTCTTGCAGCTGTCTGTGCTTGCGACTGCCACCAGAGTGGTGCTCTGGCTTCGACAGATGATAATAAATGCTGGTGAGCGGGTGGAGCAACTGACCTGGGGAGCCGTCATGCACGGAAAACAACCTGGGAGAAGAGACTGTCCCATGACATCAGTTGCACAATAAGCCCTTTAGGTAAAGGTAAAGGTTCTCTTGCTCGAAAGCCAGTCGAATCTGACTCTAGGGTTGCGGTGCTCATCTCCGTTTCAAAGCCGAAGAGCCAGCGCTGTCCGAAGACGTTTCCGTGGTCATGTGGCCGGCATGACTAAACACCAAGGCGCACGGAACGCTGTTACCTTCCCACCGAAGTGGTACCTATTTATCTACTTGCAATTTCTTGCTTTCGAACTGCTAGGTTGGCAGGAGCTGGAACTAGAGACGGGAGCTCACCCCGTCATGAGGCACTCTCAGGTCTCGAACTGCTGAACTACTGACCTTCCACAGCCTGCAGTTCAGCGTCTTAACCACTTGAGCAAGCTCCAAAAGCCAGGGGCGACCATCCTCCATGAGGAGTTGGCTTTGCAAAGGTCTCGCGTGAGGGATGCAATTCTCTTGCAAAGGATGGTAAATCCTCGGTTCTCACCCAGGAGGAGGTGTAGCGTGAAGGGCTGCAGGAAGCCATCTGGCCCTTTCCTCATTCCAAAGGTATAGGGTTCCCAAGCACAGCCTTGAAGCCACGAGATGCAGCCAGCCCAGCTCTGGTTACTCTGACGGGAGCGCTTGTGGGGGGAAAAAAAGCTCTGACACGTGATCCGCACTCTTCACCTCCTGGCTTGCCTTGCACTTCAGGGGCTTCCCATGGTCTAGCAATGGTGAGGAGGCTCAGCCGGACGGAGCATTTGGTGGGCTGGGAGTTCCCGGGTCACACACCCCGGGTGGAATCTCCAAAGGCAGTGGAGAAGAGCTGCTTTCTGGACTACCCAAGAAAGAACAGAAGGAAAGGAAAGGACATACTCTGGTGAGGATCATTGTGTGAGTGGGGGAATCGGCCTTCCCGTCTCCGTACCGGGGTGGGGGGCAGGGAGGAGAGTGCCTTGCCTAAGACCACCTGGGGAGCAGAGGAACAGTGAGGGCTGTTGTTGAATTAGCTGGCTTAAGGAACAACGGAGCAGCCTGGCTGCAGGAACTCTTTTGGTCCCGTTTGGAGAAGGCAGGATGCAGAACAGGAAGGGGCCATGGCTCAGAGAGAGCGTCTGTCTGGCAAGCAGAAGTCTCGCCCCCAGCATCTCCAGTTCAAAGGGCCAGTCTGATGTGAAAGACCTCAGTGGCTCAGTGGAAGAGCCTCTGCTTGGCATGCAGAAGGCCCCAGGTTCAACCCCCGGCATCTCCAGTTGAAAGGGCCAGGCAGGAGGTGATGGGAAAGACCTCAGTGGCTCAGCATTAGAGCCTCTGCTTGATGTGCATAAGGTCCCAGGTTTAATCCCCAGCATCTCCCGTTAAGAAGGACCGGGTAGGAGGTGATGGGAAAGACCTCCGCCTGAGACCCTGGAGAGCTGTCAAGAGGGGCTGTGGCTCAGTGGCAGAGCATCTGCTTGGCATGCAGAAGGTCCCAGGATCAATCTCCAGCATCTCCAGTTGAAAGGGCCAGGCAGGAGGTGATTGGAAAGACCTCCACCTGAGATCCTGGAGAGCTGTAAAGAGGGGCCATGGCTCAGTGGTAGAGCCTCTGCCTGGCATGCAGAAGGTCCCAGGTTCAATCTCCAGCATCTCCAGTTGAAAGGGCCAGGCAGGAGGTGATGGGAAAGACCTCCACCTGAGACCCTGGAAAGCTGTAAAGAGGGGCTGTGGCTCAGTGGCAGAGCCTCTGCTTGGCACGCAGAATGTCCCAGGTTCAATCTCCAGCATCTCCAGTTAAAAAGGGCCAGGCAGGAGGTGATGGGAATGACCTCCGCCGGAGACCCTGGAGAGCCGCTGCCACTCTGTGTGGACACAGTACTGACCTTGATGGAGGAAAGGTCTGGTTCGGTAGAAGACAGCTTCATGTGTGTTTATGCGTGTTCATGTGACTCTGAATTGGGAAAGGAGGAAAGTGGATTCCGTAGGAAAAGGAGAAGTGGATCTGGTCTGAAGAGGCAGTATGTAAATCTCCTAAGTAATTAAAATCATGGATGCTGTTTATAAATCCTTGGGATCAAATGGCTAGCCATTGTAGGGTTTTTTTTGGCAGGGAAAGACATAAATAGCAAATGGAATGATTCTGCTTCCTTTTCACGGTATATGAGTGCCTTTTACTCTCTTATAATTCCTTGCTCAGTTGGCTACAGCCCTGTTGACCCGTTCCCCTTTTCTCCTGTGTAGGGAGCCGGCAGCCTACACACCAAGGCCAGCCTCCTCAGGCAGAGGGAGCTCTTAGCAATGGAAGGAAGATCTGCCCTTGGGAGAAAAGACCCACAGGATCTGACCCGATCAGAAACACAGATGTGTAGCGCTGACCTTGAGAAGACTCTTGGCAGCTTGGGTGCAGAATCCTGAGAAGATGACAAAAAGCAGAGACCAGGCACAACTAGGGAGGCCCAGAGGGGGGTTGGGACACCTTTTGTCTGAAGCGACAGCAAAACCGTCTGGATTACAACACAGCATGGTGGAGCTAGAAAGTGGGCTGCCGGGACAGAGAGAATGAAGAGGAAGCGTTTGCTCCATCCTGAAACTTTGGGTCATCCCTCGAAACTGATTAGCAATACGTTCGAGGCTACTTAAATTACTGTTACGACTGTAATGCACCTTGCATGGGGCTGCCCCTGAAAACTCCAGCTGGTACGGAACGCCGCAGCGCGATGCCGATCAGAAGCTATGCAAAGTATGCATCTTTTGCAAGTGTTCTGCCTTTGCTCCCTTGGTTAGCGGTCAGCTGCGAGGTTCAATGCAAGGGACTGGTTTCCACCTGCAAAGCCCCCCGTGGGCTAGAACCGGGACATCTGCGGCACTCTCACGACGCTCCACTGCAACAGCCCTGCTTATCCCAGCAAATACTTCTGAAGGTTGTGCCCTTCAACTGGGTAAGATCGGCAGCTGCCTGGAAGTGCGTGGCCTTTGTGTGGTGGCCCCCACCCGGTGGAGCGGTCTGCCCGAGGACGTCAGGAGGGCCCCCACACTCCATTCTACAGAACTGGTAAAACAAAATTATTTGGGAGGGCATTTCTATGCAGGGGAATAGATCTACATCTAACGCCGGTGCAATTAAAAGGTCTATATCTATTTTGCTGTTGTGTGTTGCCCTGTTCTCTAATTCTGTAACCCACCTTGATTGCATGGTTTATTGTTTGTGATCAGTGTGTCCTTCTAAGCTGAGTTAGCGTGAGCTAGCTCACAGTTTTTTAGCTTCCGGCTCACACAATTTTTGTCTCAGCTCAGGGAGGAGGGCTCCAGAGCAAACTAATTCATACAGGAGCCAAATGGCTCGCTCACAACTTTAATGCCAGGAGCTCACAAAGTGGAATTTTTGCTGACAAGATTCCACAACGTAGAGGGAGCGTTGTTTGCAATATAAAATTGCAGGGCATCATTTTACGGTCCTGTAATTCCTGCCCTCTGTCTGTATTACCCTGCGTTTTCATGCAATGTTCTCTTAAGTTTGTGAGCAGTGTGCCCTCTAAGCTGAGTTCGTGTGAGCTAGCTCACAGTTTTTTAGCCTCCGGCTCATACAATTTTTGTCTTAGCTCAGGGAGGAGGGCTCCAGAGCAGACCAATTCATGCAGCAGCCAAATCGCTCACAACTTTAATGCCAGGGGCTCACCAATTAGAATTTTTGCTCACAAGACTCTACAGCTTAGAGAGAGCACTGTTTGTGAGCTGCACTGTCCTGGCTGCGTTGTTATGGAGTTTTTATCCACCTGAAAGCTCAATGAGAAAGGCCGACTATAAATAATGCAAATAAATGGATCAATAAAGGCAGAACCTCAAACTGCATGTTGGCAGTGGAACTCATTGCTTCTGGATGTTCTGCTGGACTTTTGCATGCAGCCTGGAAAGGATCAGAATAAACTGTGCTGTGCAAAGTGCCGTCAAGTCGCAGCTGGCTCATGGTCACCCCAGCAAAAGGCTTCCGAGGCAAGGGAGAAGCAGAGGTGGCTGGCCCTGGCCTTCCTCTGCAGAGCCTTCCTTGGTGGTCTCCCTCCCAAGTACCGACCCTGCTTAGCTTCTGACTTATGATGACCCCAGCAAGGGGCTTCCAAGGCAAGGGAGAAGCAGAGGTGGCTGGCCACGGCCTTCCTCTGCAGAGCCTTCCTCGGTGGTCTCCCTTCCAAGTACTGTCTGGGCTATACCACACCCCCCTTCCCACCTTTAATAAACGAATGGGGGATAAATATATGGGTGGGGATGGAAAATGGAGGCTGGGAGGATTCCAGATTCCGTTCCCCCCCTTAGCCCTCTTTCCCTGTCCCAATCCACTCACCTGGACTGTACCAGCGCTGGCAAAGAGGTGGCTGTCCTGGCTTAGAGTGCATTGGCACTGATCTGCCTGGACCTCATCTGGCTGCAGGCATGGCACCATTGCTTAAATGCAACATGCTTGCGCCTTTGTGGGCTGTTTCCCCCCTGCTCCCAAGGCTCTTGACCTTTGCTGACCCTAGGCACACTAGGAGTTCACCCCTGGGCCATCCACCAAGCTGCCCCTCTCTGCCCCTCCCCTGGGGGTAGGAGCTAAAAAGAAGGCGGTTGTGAGCTGCTCCAAGATGCCTCCAGGTCGAGAAAGGCAAGGGTGTAAAAGCCAAGTCTTCTTTTGTAATGCTGTAATGAGATGCACATTGGAGCCAAAAATCCTAAATATAAGTACACGTTGATGGGGTCTGAACTGGCAGAGACGGACCAAGAGAGAGATCTTGGAGTCGCAGTGGATAACTCAATGAAAATTTTAGACAGTGTGTAGCTGCAATAAAGAAGGCCAACGCTATGCTGGGGATTATTAGGAAGGGAATTGAAAACAAATCAGCCAGGATCATCATGCCCCTGTATAAATCATTGGTGCAACCTCATTTGGAATACTGTGTACAGTTCTGGTCGCCACATCTCAAAAAGGATATTATAGCATTGGAAAAAGTGCATAGAAGGGCAACTGGAATGACCAAAGGGTTGGAACACCTTCCCTATGAAGAAAGGTTAAAATGCTTTGGGCTCTTCAGCTTGGAGAAACGACAGCTGAGGGGTGACATGATCGAGGTTTAGAAGATTATGAATGGGATTGAGCAGGTTGAGAAAGAAGTCCTTTTCTCCCTTTCTCACAATACAAGAACTCGTGGGCACTCCATGAAATTGCTGAGCAGTCGGGTTAGAACAGATGAAAGGAAATACTTCTTCACCCAAAGAGTGATTCACACATGGAATTCACTGCCACAGGAGGTGGTGGCAGCTGCAAGCATGGACAGTTTCAAGAGGGAATTAGAGCAGAAGTCCATCAGTGGCTATTAGCCACAGGGTATAGATGGGAACTCTCAGTCTGGGGCAGGTGATGCACTCTATTCTTGGTGCTGGAGGGGGCAGCAGTGGGAGGGCTTCGAGTGTCCTGGCCCCACTGCTGGACCTCCTGATGGCACCTGGTATATTTTGGCCCCTATGTGACACAGAGTGTTGGACTAGATGGGCCATTGGCCTGATTCAACATTGGCTTCTCTTATGTTCTTATGTTCTTATGTTCTTATGTTCTTATGTTCTTATGTTCTTATGTTCTTATGTTCTTATGTTCTATCTTTCGGCTTCGTTCCTGCAGTGTGCTAGGGGCTGGACTAGATGACCTGCAAAGGTCCCTTCCAATTCTAACATTCCATGATTCTATGACTCAATTATGATACTGGGAAACAGACATTTTAAAAGGAAGAGAAAGGCATCTACGGTGGACCCGGATAAGGACAGTGGAAGGAAACTCTCCGAGAGGAAGCCCCGTTGCCCCTGCTCTGTCACTGAAGAAGTCTGCGTGCACACAAGGAGTTTATACCTTGAATAAAACTTTTTTGGTCTCAAAGGTGCCCCCTGGACTCCAACTTGGTTCTGTAATTGAGTAGATTAGAAGTGCAGTTTGTTGGTAGCTCAGAGAGGGCGATTCAGTACTCCACCTCGGTAAAGGTTGTGTTCAAAATGGCCGAATAAAGAAACCATTGTTCTGTCGCTGAAGGCTTGTAGTGCACACCTCTGTGAGAGACCAGGTGCATTCACTGCCGTGGGAAGTGGTGGCAGCTATAAGCACAGACAGCTTCAAGAGGGGATTGGGTCAACCTATGGAGCAGACGGCCATCAGTGGCTATCAGCCACAAGGTACAGAGGGAACAACTCTGTCGGAGGGGGGTGCAGTAGGAGGGCTTCTGGAGTTCTGGCCCTGCTGGTGGACCTCCTGACGGCCCCTGAGTGACACAGAGTGTTGGACTGGAGGGGCCATTGGCCTGATCCACCACTGGCTTCTCTTATGTTCTTATAAGAGGCAATTGGATAAGCATATGGAGCAGAGGTCCATCGGTGGCTACGAGCCACAGGGTATAGATGGGAACTCTGGGGCTAGTGATGCTCTGTATTCTTGGTGCTTGGGGGGGGGGCAGCAGTGGGAGGGCTTCAAGTGTCCTGGCCCCACTGGTGGACCTCCTGGTGGCATCTGGTATGTCTGGCCACTGTGTGACATTGAGTGTTGGACCGGATGGGCCGTTGGCCTGATCCAGCATTGGCTTCTCTTATGTTCTTATGTCTGAGGCAGTGATGGTACTTGAGGGGTAACGTTGGGAGGTCTTCTGGCCCCGCTGGTGGACCTCTTGATGGCCCCTGGCATGTGGCACAGAGTGTTGGACTGGATGAGCTGTTGGTCTGATCCCTCATGGCTTCTCTTCTGTCCTTCTAAGAAGTCCCCGTGTGTAGAGATGAGAAGAAATGCAGCCCAGTGTTTTCCAGCAGCCCCTGGCCAGCCAGCGATCAGAATCTTCCCTGCTTCCCCCGGCACATGGCCAAAGGTGAAGCAATGACAGAGCCACGGAGTTGGCCACGGTGACGTGGCAGCCAGGAGGGGAGGAGGCTGTGACTGTGCCTGTGTGGGGTGACGGCTGCTCTTGGAACAGCTTCCCACCTCTCTTGAAGTCCACCCCCAAGGGGAGCTGGGGCCGGGAGCATTCCCAAGAACACCCAAGCTTCTGCCACTCGGTCACTATGGCCGTGTCACCAGCCATGGGGCTCGGTTGTTCACCTCTAGCCGGCAGCTTCTTCTCACGTCATGCTCCAATGCCGATCTGCAGCTCACGTGGCTCATTCACGGCCAGTTTTGGATGTCCTCCTGTCCATAGGGTTGCCAGTAGTGTTCCCTCTAAGCTGAGCGAGTGTGAGCCAGCTCACAGTTTTCTAGCCTCCGGCTCACCCATTTTTGTCTCGGCTCAGGAAGGATGGGGCTCCAGAGCAAACTAATTTACACAGTGACCAAATCGCTCGCTCACAACTTTAATGCCAGCAGCTCCCAGAGTAGAATTTTTGCTCACAAAACTCTGCATCTTAGAGGGAGCCTTGGTTGCCAGCTCCAGGTTTTAAGATACCTGGAGACTTTGGGGGTGCTCTGCATGCACTTCGGTGGAGGGGCCAAGCTGGGGTTGCCAAATCTGTTTGGGAAATTCCTGGAGACTTGGGGGCGGAGCCTGGGGAGGGCAGGATTTGGAGAGGGGGAGAACCCGAGTGGGGTAGAGTGCCGTGGACTCGACCCTCCAGAGCTGCCATTTTCTCAGGGGGGGGATGGACGGACAGGTCTCTGTCGTCCGGAGGCTACTCGTCATTCCAGGAGATCTCCAGGCCTCCCCTGGAGATTGAAGATCAGTTGCAAAAACATCTACTGAAGTAATTCTGTCATTCCATAAGAAACATTCTTCTGTCATCACGCACGCGCTAACGAATACTGCGCAATGTGAACATTTCGTTTAGCAATATTTACTTTATCTGAGCGTGTCACAATCCCAATTCTTATCGATGACTACTTATCAACTCTTGCTGGAAACATTCCATGTTGACTAATAAGCAGGGCACCTTTTTTGGTAGAAAAAGCCCAGCAGGAACTCATTAGCATAACAGGCCACACCCAACAGCAGAAGCTCATTAGCATATTAGGCCACACCCCTGACAACACAGCTCATTAGCATATTAGTCCACACCCCCATGTTACCAGAAGTGTGGTCATCCAGCCACACCTACCTTTTGCTTCTTATTGTGTTTACCTTGTTTGTTGTCCAAACCCAGGGCTTATTTGGTAACAGGAACTCCTTTTCATGTTAGGCCACATATCTCTCATGTAGCCAATCCGAATGAGTTTCTGCTGTTGGGTGTGGCCTATTGTGGTAATGAATTACTGCTGGGTGTGGTCAACTCTGGAGCCAGCTGGAACTCCGTTCCTGTGCGTTCCTGCCCCAAAATAGCCCTGCTAATAAGGTCTTCAGAATGCTCTGGATTGCAAGACTAGATCTAATGGGTGGAAATTACAAGGGAGTTGTTACCGGCTAGATATCAGGAAAAACTTCCTCACTTTCAGAGTAGTTGAGCAGTGGAACAGTCTGCCTCGGGAGGTGGTGGGTGCTCCATCGCTGCTGGATGTTTTCAAGCAGAGACTGGATGACCATGTTTCAGGTGTGTTGTAGGTATGTAGGGCTGTCTTTCAGCTCCGCTCCTGCAGAGTGCAGGGGGTTGGACTAGATGACCTGCAAGGTCCTTTCCAACTCTAACATTCTATGATTCTATGTTGGGTTCCATTATTAGTCAACATGGAATGTGTGAGCGATAACAGAAGAATATTTCTTACAGTCTTACTTCAGTAAATGTTTTTGCAACTTATCTTCATTGACTCTTTGTTATTTTTATCACCGATGTTGCTTTTGGAGTTCCACTTCTTCCTGTGATCTCTCATTTTGGGCCTCCCCTGGAGATTGGCAACCCCAAGCCAAAAGTTGCTCTGGTCTGCGGAATGGCAAGGTCTCGCCTTCCTGCAACATATCTACCTATGGACAGAGGCCCTGAGTGGGGTCTTGACACCTGTGGGTGGAGCCAATTGTGTGCCCCTCCCTTCCCCAGCCCCACCCGCTGTGTCCCTTGGTTGGCAACATGAGCTGTCCAGAGCTCCCGGAGATGGCTTTCCTCTACATTTTGGACAATTCACTGACCGTCTCCTCCATGGGGATGCCAGAAGGAAACAGGAAGCCCCGCCCATGTATCCTGACGTGATTCGAGCAGAGCCGTGAACCTGTGTTAAGCCTGTGTTAAGACCGGCCCTGGTTCACTACCGGGTCTGAGAGCTTTTTAAGTGACACAGAACTCTTCTTCAGGCCGGATGCTTCCAAAAATGAAAAGGGAGCCTGTTTCTGGAAGAACAGGAGCTCAAACCAGCAGTGGAATGGTCAAAGGTTACCTGCAGTGTCCCCTCTAAGCAGAGTGAGCGTGAGCCAGCTCACAGTTCTTCAGCCTCCAGCTCCCACATTTTTGTCTTCACTCAGGAAGGATGGCTTCAGAGTGAACTAATTTATGCAGTGGCCAAATCGCTCGCTCACAACTTTAATGCCAGGAGCTCACAAAGTAGGATTTTTGCTCACAAGA